>MU184762.1:37941-54689 GCA_016904865.1 Pissodes strobi
GATTTGCACTAAAAGAGGCTAATGATTCTTTAATTTTATAAAATATGTACCTTGTGTCAGTGTGATGGACTCTAATTTTAGTGCATTAGGACAAAATTACTTATTATTGACTGGTTTGCCACACCCTTCTGTTTTTGCCCTTTACTGTTTGTGTTGTTACGATTTGGGGGATGTTTATATTAGTTTTCGTCTCATTGTAGCAATTTGGCTACATTTTTCTTGACAGTATCCATTATTTTATTGCCTTTCAGAAAAAGAAAAGAAGGCCATACACGTGCATGCCAAACAAGAGTAAATATTTAGTATTAACTCAAATATTAAGTAGGTACTACTTTATTTCTAGAACCAGCTTATCGACAATGTCAACTCGATTCAAGATTTGCTCTAAAATAGGCTAATGATTCTTTAATTTTGTAAAATATGTACCTTGTGTCAATGTGGTGGTCTCTAATTTTAGTGCATTAGGGCAAAAATACTTATTATTGACTGGTTTGCCAGACCCTTCTGTTTTTGCTCTTTTCTGTTTATGTTGGGTTTTGGGGGATGTTTGTATTAGTTTTTGTCTTATTGTAGCAACTTGGCCGCCTTTTTCTTGACAGTATCCATTATTTTATTGCCTTTTAGAAAATGAAAAGAAGGCTACACACGTGTATGCTTTAAACAAAAGTAAATATATTGGGCATGGGTCATATGCGCGCCGCGGTTACTTTAACCTTTTGCTAGGGATTTATTGCCCCGATTAGCAATAGGACAGTTGCGCGCAAACGAGATGTTACGGAATGTTACCGACTGTAATTTAAATGTTAGATATAATACCCACGTTATGTTTCCTCCTCAAATATTTGAACACTTCATGTCTGGCCCTCCGCTCGCTTCGCTCGCTCCAGTGGCGTAACCAACACAAACTAACCAAAACTAACCCAAACTAACCCAAACTAACCCAACGCATGAAAAGCAACTACATTTATATTACAGTCGCTCTATGGCGAGATCCTATCGCGTCTGCAGTTTACGTATAAGCAACAGGCGCGCAACTGCCTTATCCAATAGGTAGCCGGCGCGCAACCGTCCTGTGCCAACACTCTTACTATTAAGTCAAGTATTAAGTACTACTTTATTTCCAGAACAAGCTTGTCGACAATGTCAACTTCGTTCAAGATTTGCTCTAAAAGAAGCTAATGATTCTTAATTTCATAAAATATGTACCTTGTGTCAATGTGGTGGACTCTATTTGATTGGCTTGATTTCTTTAACATTCATAGAAAAAGAACGGAGTTGAGTAGAGCTTTTAAAAGTGTAAAAAGCGGATGTAAATAAGCTCGCTACAAACCACTTTAGAACAGTTAAAAGCTTACCTTATGCCTTAATTGTTACTGTCTAGTAGGGGTTATCTGTGACCATATACCATCATGAATGCCATATTATGTTTTCGTGAGTTTTCTTTAATGTAACACTAATTTTTTTCTTGTACGACCTTTCATTTCGGAATCATGTCGATTGGATTGACATTTTGCATCACGCCTTCGTGAGTGACCCACGTTTCATTGGTACTATATGTAGGGAAGGATGTGCGGAACAGGTATGGAATCCATATGTGATTTTATAAAAAAATTGTTTTGAGCGCTTCCCGTGTGTTAATATTTGACATTGCAAATATCGCATATAACCTAACGGAGTTTCAGAGCAAAGGAAAACCACTAAACACGAGTGGCTTGAGCTTTTGGTTGACGTCATTGCGTCGGGGTATTTGTCAAACTTATGTATTATATAAATAGTCCTTCTTCTGGAGTCACGAATCTCCTGTCAAAAAAATTGAACAGTTTTTTGCATTTGAACTAAAGTGTATTATATATTTATGTAAAATTTTTGGGACGCACTGTACAATAAATAACTTAGAAATATTATAACGGGCCAAAAATTAATATAAACCTAATTATTAATTAAAAGTTAAATTTCATTTACCATTTAAATCTTGAATATATTTGAAGTACGTCTAATTTTCCTTTCACTATTCTGTCAAGAACAAATTAAAAGAAATAATAATAATAAGGCTGTACAAATATCATCATTACATTGTCACGGTATATAGTATAGTAATATTCTCCACATAATAATTACTGTGAATTTTTAATTCTCGTTTTGAAGCAATTTAAAAAAAAAATTCTTGACAGTATCCTTTATTTTATTGCCTTTTAGAAAAAGGGCATGCCTCAAACAAAAGTAAATATTTAATATTAGGTCAGTACTCTAATTTTCTTTCTAAAACCAGCTTGTCGACACTGTCAACTTCTTTCAAGATTTGCACTAGAAGAGCCTAATGATTCCTTAATTTCATAAAATATGTGCCTTGTGTCAGTGTGGTGGACTCTAATTCCAGTGCATTAGAGCAAAGGTCTTATTATTGACTAGATTGCTAGACGATCTATTTTACCCCCTTTTATCAGTTGGTCTCTCTATTTGATTTGCTTCATTTCTTTAACTTTCATAGAAAGCAAACGGTGTTGATTAGAGCTGATAAAAGTATAAAAAAGGGATGTAAATAAGCTCGCTACAAGCTACTTTAGGACAGTTAACCTTTAATTGTTACCATCTAGTAGAGGCTATTTGTGACCATTTACCTTCATGAATGCCATATTATGTTTCCGTGGGGTTTCTTTAATTTTTTTCTTGATTAGTTTTCTATATGACCTTTTATTTTGGAATCATGACGGCTAATATGACTTAGATTGACATTTTGCATTAAGCCATCGTGAGTAACACACATTCCATTGATACGATATGTAGGGATGGGTGATCGGAACAGTATGGGATCGATTTGTGATATTTTATTTAATTAAACCTTAGTTGTTTGAGGTGGTGCATATTTCTTTATTTTTGTCCTGTTGTCTAAGTATATGATTTTGCATTAAATTTGAAAAAGCGGTATATGTTCCAAGCACATCTCTGAATAGCAGGAGGGACATGTATTTGCTATCACGTTCTTGAGACCAAAAGATGCGTTATATCCGTTTAATGAGATATATTTTCCATTGCTTTCGAAAATGGATAGAACAGGGCTACGTCAGGGCTTCAGTATTAGCAAGCCATAAATCATCAATAGTGCACCTTGATGGGGAGTGCATACATGTTGGTCTGTACTTCTCCACAGTTGCAAAAAACCTCGTCAGCATTTATATGTTACACTTTGCCAGATTAGATTTAACGTATGTAACACCAGTCCGCATGCGATTAAAGGTACGCCAAGTCTTCCATTCCAGATTCATCCCCTCGGGGCGGTTCTTGTCGGAGTTCGCTGTGGTTCTATGTCTGTGTTGCGCATAGATTTGAAGCGGCTAGTTCCATGGGGTTCCTCAAGATTGTGAAGAAACTGTCTTTCATCAAACATTTGTTTGAATCTTTCGACATGTTGGGCTGCCTCGCGCCTATATTCTGGGGATGCAAAACCTGCAGCCTGGTATAGTAAGGGTACTGGGGTAGGTTTCATGCAGCCTGTCATACTTCGGCATGTCTCATTTAGTGCGGTTGTGACCTGTTTTGCATGTTTAGACCTGCTCCACACTGGAGAAGCGTATTCCGCTGCCGAAAAACACAAAGCTTCCGCTGTAATCCTTAGGACGCTTGGGTTTGCACCCCATTTACTTCCTGCGAGTTTCTTTAGGAGGTTATTTCGGGTCGTGACTTTATTTCTCGTATTTTTACAGTGATCTTTATGTGTTAATGACCTGTCGAGGACGACACCTAATTAGTTTGCTTTTTCAGTGTATTCCAGATTTGGTCCCTCTGAGGATACATTAGGTTTTCTATGTACTAAGTGCGTGTTTAGGTGGAAAGCACATACCTGGGTTTTAGGGTTCGGTTTAGGAGAGTTTTATTTGTAATATTTGCCCATTATGCTCAAGGCTTCCTCAAGTTTTCTGTCGATCTTTTCGAAGGTTTTACCTTTCACCCCGTCACCAGTACAGGATCGTCAGCATAAACAAAATGTTTAGCTTGAGGTTGATCATTGGTGTAGACATTGCAGAGTAATGGAGCTAAGACGCTTCCATGGGGTAAACCGTTTTCTGCGTTCGCCACCTGCTGTTTTCCCAACCAGCATCACATAATGTGTCTTCTATTAGATAAGAGCGACTCAAAGATTTCTGTCAGTTTATAGTCCATCAGAGTGCTGTAAGGTTTAGATAGCAAGGCTTTATGGTTTATGGTATCATATGCACCTGTGAGATCAACCAAATCTACTCCCGTTATTTCTTTCTGTTCGAAACCCTCCTCTATGAATTATGTAAGGTTTAGTGCAGCTTGTCTTGTGCATGATTTCGCTGGTCTAAAGCCAGCTTGTTGGGGAATGAGTTTTGAGTCCAGTTGATTTTGAATTCGGTTAAGTATGAGGCGCTCATAGAGCTTGAATATGTGGCACAGCAGAGATATAGGGCGAGAGCTACTTGGAAGTTCCGGGTCTTTTCTAGGTTTGAGCAAGGATTCCTTTTAAGTTTCGCCATTCTTTTGGGGTCTGGTAGGTAGACAGTGATTAAATAGGGCCAATAGCCACTGTTTTGTGTTTTGCCCAAAATGTTTTATCTGCTCTGTCAGAATGTCATCTAACCCTGGCGACTTTCCGGTCTCTATAACCTTTTTGAAGTTCTATAAGTGTAAACGGGTCTCCCATTAGATTAATCTCATATTTCCGCCTTTCTATTTTTGAGGTTTTACTGCGGTGGTTGGTTTTAACGTTGGAAAGGAGTTGATGCGCTACTTGGTTTGCTGTAATTGCGCATTTAGCATCTTAATCACATTCCACGCCTGTTTGCTGCTATGAGTAATATCCATCTTTTCCAGTGTCTCCGTCCACCGTTTCTTTCTTGACTCGCTAAGTATTACTTGCAGTTGTTCACCTAGCTCCATCGTTGTTTCACTGAATGGGTCTTCATTGTAATGCTGTGCATATTGGCTCATTTTGCCTTTAGCTTTGTCGTTCAGCCCAGACACATAGTGCTGTTGGCATGTGTTTTCGCGAGATATTCTTTATGAGTTCAACGAACGAGTTCTAGTGTTCCGGGGTGGGCAAAATATGTTCTATTTTTGTGCCTAGCTCGTTTGTATAGTTCACCCATTTGGCTTTTTTGAAATTAACTATCCTCTTAAAAGGTATCTTGGGGGCTTTTAGGGTACTGTATACGCTTATCCCTATAGGTCTATTTTGGGTTTTTGGTACAGAGTTATATATTTTTTTGACACATCCATCTTCTAGTACTGTGCTGACGAAACTGAGGTCCGGGTTGTACCGTTTCGTCCAAATTTGGCTTTGGAAAGAGTGAGGAAGCTTCGGATCATGGAAGAGAGTTAGATTACGTTGTTCGGTCCATTGTTCCACTAGGTCCATATTGTCACAGTATATAGTATAGTAATATTCAAAACATAATTACTGTGAGTTTTTAATTCTCGTCTTGTAGCAATTTTGACATTTATTTTTGACAGTATCCTTTATTTCAATGCTTCTCAGAAAGAGAAAAGAGGGCCACACACGTGGTTACACAAAAGTAAATATTTAGTTTTAAGTCAGTACTCCAATTTTGTTTCTAGAACCAGCTTGTCGACAATATCAATTTCGTTCATGATTTGCATTAGAAGAGACTAATTATTCTTTAGTTTTATAAAATATGTACCTTGTGTGAGTGTGGTGGACTTTAATTCCAGTGCATTAGTGCAATAGTACATATTATTGACTACATTACTAGATGGTCTGTTTCTACCTTTTTAGTTTGTGTTGAGTTTTGGGGGATGTTTCATTTTATTAGTTGGGTTAGTGATTGGCTTGATTCCTTTAACTTTCATCGAAAGAGAACGGTGTTGATTAGAGCTTTTAAAAATGTAAAAAGAGGTTTAAATAAGCTGACCTTACCTTATCTTAATATTTAGTGTCTAGTAGTTATTATTTGGGACCATATTCCATCATGAATGCCATATTATATCAGTCTTCGTACTTATTTTCTTGATTACTTTTCTGTCTGACCTTTCATGTCGGAATCATGTCTATTAATATGTCTTAGATTAACATTTTGCATCGTGAGTGAGCCACGTTTCATTGCTACATTTGTAGGCAAATGTAATGGGTGATCGGAACAGTATGGAATCGATATGTGATTTTATAAAAATATATTTTGAGACCGCTGCATAAAAGCTATTCAACACCCAAGTGATCTAAAGCACTTTCTAGCCAAGTTAGCAGTTTTAAATAGGATAAAAAATGGTTAATTAATGTGTGAGTATTATAGAGGTATACTTCTAAAATGATTTTATATATACGGAGGAATCCAAAGAAGCTTGGCACGCCAAAGAAATATATTTTTTTAAAGTATAGCCTATATATTATTCAATTTTCCAATACCACGAAAAATTCTATGATTATTTAATATAATATATCCTATACCAAAATTTAATTGTTTAATTTAATTGACTAACGAAAATTGTCATTTTGGACAGGCTCCAGAGTTTGGTTCATCGCTATCTCAGATTTTAATAACCTATCTGGCAACGACAACTTCGGGTTTAGACAGAAGTCGCCGAAAACAGTAATAATGGTACATCCGGCTAAAGTGGAAGTTAGTGGTAGAGAGAATTAAAAACTGAGACAGGAAAGTACAAACCGTTTTATTTTAAGTCAAATATCATTTAGATCCCAGAGGATTTCAAATTGTCCAAAATATCAATTTTCAGTGGTGAACATTTGGCTTTATTTATGGAACATACTAAATGAAATATTTATAAAATTTTTCGTAGTATTAGAAAATAGAATAAGTTATAGGTTATGTAATTTAAAGACACAACTTTGGTGTACCACCCGGTATATATAAAACAATTTTGGAATTATACCACTTCAATATCCGTATGGCAATGGAGTTATCTTACTTCTTCGCACTAATGGGCCACCCTGTACATAGCCATTATTCTCCGCGGTATTTTTTATTATATTAAAGACGACGCCGATAAATATTTTTTGAGTTCATAGTTCGATTGCAAATTACCACAATGTTCGGTTGAAGAGCGATAATGAAATCAGCCATCGCAAGAAAAACTGGAAAATATAGTTAAGTAGACGTTTCTAGGGTAATTCGCTATGTCAAATAAACATGCATTAAATCGTAGACTGTGTTTACTTATTTCATAGAAGCGTGATTTTGATTAGGCTTCGATGGTTAAATTTATTGATGTTGCAGGAGTAATTAAAATTATCTTTCGGAAATAGCCTGGATGATGTCACTCATATTCATATATGTTTTGTTTTGATATTTTGCTCCTAGTGAATATCATCTCTTATTTTCTAATAGGAAAAGCATGCCATAAAAATTTAATTTCTAGTCGAAAGTATCGATAAACTTACGCGCAAATTGATATTTATTATAAAATGAATTTGTGTTAATAAAATTAGTTTTTAACCTCACTAGCCTAGGATAATACTGATACATGTTTTGGGGAAAACTAACCCCAACAAATGTATTTAACTTGTCGTTTTTCACCGTATAGTTTGATGATAACACCCTGTATGTGTATTATGAATGAGCCATAATTAATCTACAAATATATTTATTTCACCCCAGGTAAACGGAAATTTGTGCATTTAAAACATTATATTTCAGTTACTCCTTAGTACGAACCTGGTTTTGCCGGTATAATAGAGTCCGTCATATGCAACAATTCTAGTAAAGCAAATTGACACTCCGTCAAACAAATCGTTTTTAATCGTTCTCAATTTAATATATCCTTGTCTCAGTCAGTGTTGTGTAAACACCAATATATCAAAGAAGGAAAGAACATGCTTCCACCCTCTCAAATGAATCCTACGCGTAATTTCCCGCTTTATTGCTCCCTCCGCGCGCATAGGAAAACTTAGATTTCCGTGCAGTTTAAACCCTCACTCGCACAGCAGCTAAAGTGGCTGCTCGTTGCTCTTTCACGCCAAAGGTCAAATCCTTTTAGGCCATTTTCTCGTTTTGTTGCACATATATTTAGAGAATATCTGCTGTACCTCTGTTCTCTTTGTCCAAGCTTGGACAAAGAACTCTTTTGGGCGTCTTAACGCATTCTCTCTGAAGCAAAAACGCCATAGCGTCTCGTCTTACCTATTGCTGTGAAGAAGAAGAAGAAGGTAAAATGGCGCTGGCTGTGGAATATTTGTAGATTGAGCTTGACAAATTATTCGTGTACTTAAAACGAAGGTTCAAATCAAAGGTTTGGTCAGATCCCTGTCCTAGCGAAGTTCAGGCGAGAGCTTTGGAGATTAAGGTATTCTGTGAAAAACAAAGTTGCTAGATTTAAAACATAAAAGTTTCTTTTGTTTAAATTCAGGAAGGACAAACGTTTCATTTTTAAATTGAATAATCAAGAATTATTTAGTAGTTATTTATAAATAAGTAACCTTTGTATATTTAGTGTTTATGTGTGAATGAGTGAATGCATGAAATTAGTGTAAAAATTGTATAAATTATATATATTTTTCATATCAAATGCAAATGCATAATTGAATTATTAAAGTACTTGATAGTTAACATACACCTACCTGGCTTCAGTTCACAACCTATGTGTAAAACCCCCACCACCCTATTTTAATACAGTCCACTAAATTGAGTGTGGTTAATTATACAGATAATTGCCACCCCCACTTTGTGGTCATAAATAAATAAAAATTAATTTGTTTATCCCGACCAGCATGTTTTAAATTTACAGCAAGTATCCTCTATCCTCCAGTCTTTTTGCTCCACGCAGAACCATTATTCACATTAGTGAACAATGGCACACACATAATTTTATTTTTAAAATAGTTCTAATCTGATTTCGCAATATTATGGTAGAAGGGACAAAAAAATGAGCATTAACGGTTATGCAACATTATCAGCTTTATATCGACACCAGAAACTGCATGTCCCAGTTTCGTCGACACACATGACTCTAACGACGCAGTCAGTGGTTTAATAAACAGCTGCTGTAGCGAACGTGAAATTGATACCCGATGTTGATTGCTTCCGTACCGAGAGTGATGCAATTGATAAATGATAGGATAATGTTTGTTACTCTATGGAAGGCGGACGAATGGTTGACAAAGACAACACAGGTAAACGAGAACCTCATTTATCATGTCGAAGGAAACAGAATCGTACCCATCATCGTAAACACACAACATATATTATGCAACCAAACTTTTCACATTAATACCTTTGTCGCATGGAGTGTCATTATTCGCCATTACTGTATTAATACATAATACAGTGGCGTATTCATCTATGTTAAAGTGGCGGTTATTAAAACGAGGTGTAATAATTCATAGATTCAAAAGGATGCAGCATATGCTAATCGGTTTTAACTGATTGCTAAGCGAACTAAAAATCACTTTTAAATAATTATATCTGAGGTTATAAACCTTGTTTCTGTTGCGGATAATCTCGAGCTCAAATCCCACCAAGAACAAAGTGTAAATTATTCGATAGATAAATCATTCTACAATATCTCACTGCTAGTTCTCGAACCAACTAAGCTTTAAGCAGTTATGAAAAGACGGTAGAGTAAAATACATTACACTAGCCCTAATATTGCATCAGGTGTTTAAATCAAAAGCCTATTTTGTCTTTTCAAGTAGGTATATATTGTGAACTACTAACCCAAACTAACCCAAACCCTGTTCTAAGCTTGAACTTGAAATTTGAAAATATTACGTAAATATTCAAGACAAATCTGTTCAACCAGTTTTTTACAGTACACATGTACGTAGGTTTCGGAGGATCCTAACTTGCAACCTAAGTGTCTAGCTAAAACCCGAGTTTCGCAGCACACATGTTCGTGGACTTGGGTTTATCCACCTAAAAGAGTAAAGTCGACACTTACGATAAATTTGTCGAAGTTCTAAAAATAATTATTTCAAAGTAGAATCTGTCAAATATACAGTGACCGAGACCTATAAACAATTGAAGTCTTTGACTAATAGACATTGTTATTGTTTTAACCGAAGTGTCATCCCTCTCGCCTGACGTAGATCGGTCCCTAATCTCAGCTACATAACCTGCACGCCAACCAAGGCGTGGCGGATTACTGTTGGTAAGTATAGATAAGGGAATCTCTTACAGTCTTAGCCCCCCCTTTAACTTTTTGAAGTTAAAATTTATTTAGGCCCACTGCATGTTACAATATGTCAGTCAGATAGCGGTTATTATAGCGTCCTACGCCTTCCAATTCCAAGATTCCAGCCTCTTCGATCTTCCGAGTCCCCTGGCCATAGATTACGCTCAGACATTGCTCGCACTATTCCTCCCATCCATGCTTTTTTTGGTCTACCTCTTTTTTCTCTCCGTTGGCACCCATTTCATTATTTGTCTGGGAATACATTCTTTGACCATTCCTTCGACGTGTTCATACCATCTTAGTTATCGTTTCTGTATTTTCTCTATAATGGTTGTTGGCACCTTCATGTGTCGGTTCCTAATTTGTTCGATCCTTGACTTGCCAGCAGATTTTCGTCAGTAATTTGAACCAAAGAATGGAATTATGACAGCCGAATACTTGTTTTCCCTTCATAATTCAATGTTCAATTTTTTTTCTGTATGTCCTTTTTTATCAATTTTTGTCCCTAGGTAGGTATATTCATTACAAGCATGGTCTCTTGTTGATAAAATTCGAGAACCTCTATTTTATCTCCCCCCAACTCGAAGATACTGAGTTTTTGTTTTATTTACTAATAAGTTCCATTCCTCGTAGTGTTTGAATCGTCTTCGAGTCATGAACTCCTGATCTTCCTTATCCTGTGCAATAACCACCTGATTGTCTGCAAAGTGGAGGGCTTAAATATGTTTTAAAAAGTGTGGAGGAGAGGCAGCATCCCTGTCTCAGACCCTTTGCAACTTCGAGGCTCCTATCTTAACTATTGATGTTGGGTGTTCACACAGTTGTTGGATTCCTCTTATTGCAGTGTTATTTATAGGGGATTTTTCTAGGAATGGCCAGAGCTTTTGTATCATAGGCCTTTGTTAAGTCTACAAATAGTTGGTGTACCTCACGGTTTCTTGCTACCATCTTTTCATTAAGCTGCACCATCGTGGAAACATGGTCGATACACGATCTGTCAGCGCGAAACCTCGCATGTTGTTCGATCTCTAGGGGTCCATATTCTTCCTCTATTACACTCCTCTCAATATTTTTCCATACAAATGGCTGATGGTGCCTGTGACCGATATGCATCTGCAGTTTCCACATTTATTATGAATTGCTGTTTTTCAGGCTTCTCTCCAGCTGCTTGGTATTTTTCCCCATTTATGTATCTGGTGAACAATTCTCTGAGGTGTGTGATTAGTTTTGTGGTTCAATTTTTTAGCAGCTCTGCAGGCAATCCCTCCGATCCGGGAGCTTTTTGTTTTTCAAGGATTTTATGTGTTTGTTTACCCTGGACTCGTTAACGTCTATGGGTTCTCCATGTACTTGGTATGGCATCAAGTGCCATACCAAAGCACACCCTAAAAATAAATTGTTTTAGCACACTTCATCCTAGTATGAAAGAGACAAGGATTAAAAGAAGAAGAAAAACGTACGGGCGTTAATTCGAACTTCATTAGAATACAATTTCCTGCTCGGGATATCAACAATCAACAAAATATCAAAATCCTAATTAGGAGAGTGATTTATACGAGAAGTGGCTCGTCAATTTGCAAATAAGAAAACACATTTTCGGGGCCACTTTGAGGCGCCTTACGTAATCCTTACTGTCACGCGATTCCCGTATTACGTCGAATTGGGGGCCCACTTAACAAACACTTTTTCTACGGTGTAATTTTGCGGATAATTTGTGTCACAATGGCAATCTTTTATCGTTGTATTTTTAAACAGGTGTTTCTCAGAATAATAGCAATCGATACAAAGTCGTTATTAGCTAATCGAAAAGTAATTTGAAATCCGTGTATTATACTAAAATATCCCAGTAGTTGCTATATATTTAACTGAAAAAATCTATGTATTATTAAGGTTAATAGGGAAAGAATAAGAAAAAAATTATTTATGAACATTAACCAAGACAAACGTGAAGAACTTCTTAGGTCACATGAAATAATATCAACATGTTCAAGGCTTTTGCCAAAGAAAAATCAATCTTTCACCTGTGAAGGGTTTCTTTAAGTTTGCTAAAAATGAAATCAGCTGTGCTGCCTCAAGAAGTGGACAAGACAGAACCACTGCAATAAAATTAGAGACAAATTAGCAATCAACCACGTGGAGACAACATGGCGACGCATAAGAAAACAAAAGGTAAACTCACTTGACGAAGCCAGTGAAATATCCAGTTATTAAGTGAGTCCAATAAAGATATGTACGGCCTAAGGCTCAAAAAGGATCTGGTAGACGATCTCACAAGAGTAATTCAGAAAATTGTTCTACCGCGACACCAACACCGTGAATAGCAATGGCTGACTTTTGAAGAGTAAAACTTATTCGATTTCCATCGATGGAGATGAGGGAAGACAGCGCGATCCATTCAAAATTTCTCTCTTTCAAAATTTGAACTAGCCTGATTTCAAACACAAACAATACTTTGAAACAATCGCTTAAGATCTGGCCATAATAGGTATTATCAATTAGTAATAAAGAGTTATCAGTATAATACCTATTGCTACTAACCATTGTGCGCGTCTACCATGGTATACGTGTCGCACTTGTACGTAAATAAATCTTAACGAATCAGTTATGAAGTACCATTACGTAAAATTATTATAATCAGATAGTTCATCAGTCAGAGCGACAATATTTATCATTGACCACGATATATATTAAATTGTAAGAATAGGGAAATCTAATATAAAAAAACTATGAGCATTAATCGATCCACACTAGTAAATAGTATCTCTGTCAGCGGTATATTTATCTAGATTGGCATTAGTAAGCTATGCTTACACCTAAACAGTTCCAAAGATATTTATATCAATACGACGCAGAAATAAATAAAACACGCAATCTAATACAACGCTGAAAATAATATTATCTAGAAAGGTCACAAGTGTTTTGTGTATCTAGTACCATACCCAATCTGACTTAACTTACACTTATCTTATCTTGTCTCTGCCGATATCACCTCCGGCCTTCTGAGCGTAGGCTGCTAGGTGCCTTTGGACCCATAAACTCAGTGGCAATTTAAGGTAGTGCCGCCTGGACATTCAGTAACTCTGGCTGCAGTCAATCCCAAATTAAAACAACCAACTGAACTGGTTGACCGGTAGCTACTTTACTCGCTCGAAATAAAAACCCTAGCTACGTAGGGTTTTGGTGATGATGACGAATGGGAGCAAGGCTCTCTCCTACAGACACCTCTTGAGGAAGGAGACGGTGTATTTTGTTCCGGAATCTTCCGCACATGGCCAGTTACCAAATGAAATCTTAACTTCAGACAAAATCCATCAGTCAATTAATTTATTCCACCAAACTGTTAACTATGCCAACTTCTCTAGCCCGAAATAAGATTATCCCTGTAAGGGTGAATTAGAAATTCTTAAACTTATTATCAGGCTTATGCACTACCTCCTCTTTGGAGGGTTTACCAAGGAAGAGAACGAGGTCAAGTCAAGATCGTCCACCTCGAACGCCAAGTTTAATGTTAAGGTTTAGAAAAAAGATCAACCAATATGCTAGCTTTACATTGTCCTACCGCAATACGTAAAATACAACAAGATGGTTGCCACCAAATTTAATAACATCTTCAATAAGCAATAAAATGTACCTAAGGCTGTATGATATTATGTATTGCTGGCAGGACAAAGAAACTACTTAATTCCGGCCTGCGGCCATCTTAAACTCCTGGCATCAAAAACGCTAAAAGTATGAACACGCGGCGCAATAATTCAGGTTCTAACACACCTTTAGCCGAGGGTCTGCGTATCTGTTGGAACTAGCTGCGAAGCAACCCGGGCGGTGTTTGCCAAATTTAGGGAACACAACGCAACCACTCAGCTCAGGCAGTCGTTTAACATCAAACTGAAGGTAGCATATCAATAAATTATGTTGTTTCTTGTTGGCTTGGTCCGCAAACACATCAAAATCACACGAGGATCGCTAGAGAAACATGTACACTTGGCAACATTCCAAAGGTACTTTTTAATTAAACAACCACCAATTGCGCTCGTTTATCTGCAAGCTATCATATCAGAAATAAACATTAACTGAATTTTTACCTTTAACTCCTATTAAATATTGAAACAAATCCAGGAAAATAACTGATAAACTTCAAAACCAATGTTTCTGACATCCATGGGATTGTTTTAATGTATATTATTATCATCGAGAAGGTGATTATTCGGGAAGGTAAGAGAATTATTGAATGTTTTGAAATTCACTGCTATAAATGCCTATAACTTTGAAGGTTTTCTCGATAGTACGCTCTATTGATTGATTCTGTGCTAAGCCAGTGAAAATTTTCATAAAGCCGATCGATCCTATCAATCAGCCCGAGAAAATCAAGTTACGTATAAGACTACAAAACTCTCAATTTTCCCCTCGATAAAAGGCTAGAGTCATACAACAACTATGCAGATATCTAAACTATACGCGATGTTCTCAGCCGCCTGCCAAAGAATAAGGCGCCGGGACCTGACACTATCCCTAATCTGCTCCTCAAAAACCTATCCAAGAAAACCCTGGTACATCTAATGCATATTGTAAACGCTATTCTGCGCCTGCAACACTTTCCCAGCTCCTGGAAGATCACGCGAATAGTGCTGTTCCCCAAGCCCGGGAAGGACGCCAACCTAACGAGTTCCTACAGGCCAATTTCTTTGCTCAACACGATGAGCAAGCTCACTTAAAAGCTCATACTGTCCAGGATTAACAAGGCCACCTCCATGTTTTACCGGAGGAACAGTTCGGCTTGCGCAGCGGGCATAGCACAAATATGCTCGCTGCAAAAATAGCGTCCGACATATACGAGGGGTTCAATGAACGGCATTGCACTGCCTTGCTGCTCCTGGACTTAGAGCGCGCGTTCGACCGGGTATGGCATAACGGCCTATGTTACAAACTTTTCATCACGCACGAATTCCCGCTGCAATTGGCAGCGTTAGTTGCGTCTTACCTGGCCGGGCGCTCCTTTTCAGTGCGCATCAATAATGCTAACTCATCCTTGAGGCCGATCCGAGCTGGCGTCCCGCAGGGAACAATGCTATCACCGCAGCTATTCAGCTATTACATAGCAGATCTTCCCTCCCATTCTAACTCATCCCTGGTATTCTATTCTGACGATACAGCCCTATACTCCAAATCCGTTAGCGCACAGGAGGCGGCGAATAATGTCAGTGCCCATATGGCACAAATATCTGAATTTTATTCGAATTGGAAAATTCGATTAAACACATCGAAAACAGAGCTAGTTCTATTCACACGAAAATTTACGAACACCGATATGCATCCGATCATAATACATAATACTCCCATCCTCCCTAAACCAAAAGTCAAATACCTAGGAATCATGTTTGATAAGAGGCTAACGTTCTGCGACCATATTGCTTATATTAAAAGCAAAAATCTCATTGTATGGGATAAACTGAAGCCTCTTATCAGACATGGTTCTTTCCTCAGTCTCGGAAATAAAGTCACTCTTTACAGGGCAATCACAAGGCCCTTTTTGATGTATGGTGCACCGGTCTGGTGTTCTGTCTCTGATTCGCAAATGAAGAAGTTACAAATCCTTCAAAACCGCCACCTTAGGGCAGCTTTTTCGGCGGGTCGCTATACCAGGACGAGCGACCTGCACGCGTGGGCGCGTATAGATTACATAAATGAACACGTGGATAAGCTCGCGTGTAGGTTCTATAACTATGGCATCCGCGGCTCGCAGAAAACGGCAAACATTGCAAATGCTAGGTTTAACCCAGAATTTAGAGCCAAGCACGGGCCCATACATCGAAAAACTATAATTTTCTTCCTTGAACCTAGACCTCCTTAGACAGACCTATCCCTAATCCCCTAAAAACTTCCTTAACACACCCTCAGCCACCCCTGCTGCTTTGCGGTAAAACGCTAGGTAGCAGGAGCACATAAATTGCACCACGACAACCACCTTGACTGTCGCTCCTAGCCCAGGGCGGGCCCTGCCAATCTGGTTCGTTAGAACATGGTGGGCGGGGCTTGCTAAGGGACCCGACAATCATTTATATACGGCCAGCTCGGCAAACTGCCGCAGTCAAGTAACTGCGAACCGTCTCTGCGCTCCTATGCTCCGGCAGGGGCAGAATAGCCAAACATCGTCAAATTTCGGTTACTATTGAAATCTACCCCTCACCAAGACTATCTATTATTAGGTAGTCTATTACTTGTGTATGAATGTGTGTATGTTTCTCAGTAAACCAAAGAACCGTGACATGGGATTTTTCAGTATGTTTTCCCCATATTTACCTTCTCTCATCTTCTATCTCTCTTCAACACTAGCCAACTAGATCTATTCCCATCTGTATTGTAAATCATTGAAAGGCAAAGCCTAAGAAAGATTAGATGTCAGAGCGCATTGCCACTTGCCTACATGTTTACGAATCCGGGCGATCAATCTGCCCAGGTTTTCGCTTGCGTGTGCTGCGGGGTTGTAAAAGCATCTGTTTGAGATGCAGGCGACCTCGTTTGTAAACACAATTAGCTATTATGTAGATTGTAAACGTAGGCTTAAGGTGACCATGCAGGCGACCTCGTTTGTAAACAAAATTAGCTATTATGTAGATTGTAAACGTATGCTTAAGGTGATGTCCATA
>MU184762.1:71648-87927 GCA_016904865.1 Pissodes strobi
GGTGTTTCATTTAAAAAAGTGTAACTTTCTTTGACCATCCTGTATATAAACAAGTGACGATTAAAACAATACAAAAAAAATAAAGATCATTTTATTAGGAATAACTTTTGTATTTAAATTGTTTTTCCAACTCCCGTAGTTTTCGAGATAAGGTATAGGCCCCTCTTAAACGGGCCACCCTGTACATATTTTTTGATATTACGACTGGTGGTAGGTAGAGAAGTGTATGTAACTAGCGTTTAATGACTATTAAAACACCGGCATTCATAACGATATTCTCGTCTTAATAGCTGTCATTAAATTCTCATTACATTATGTCCTCTATTAGACGTGTACTACTTGTACTTTAATGAGATTGATCAACATGCAAATTTTTCATTAAGATTCGAGTTTATAGCAATTCAGAATGCAACATCACAACAATACTCAGTCAATATCAAAGTTTATTATGACCATAAAATTTAAATTTAACAATTTTGGCAGTTCATAGTTACTATTTATTTAGTAAATTTTTGAAAGCTTAAGCACATATTTACATATATAATAACTAGTGGTAAAAAAGGAGTGTACGCACCTTACCTTTAATGACTATTAAGGTACCTGCGATATTCGCTTATGGTTTAGGTCGTAATTTTCATATTCTTGTCCTAATACCTGTTATTAAATGCTCATTGCTTGTGTCCTCTATTATCTATACTTTAATGAGATCCATTCATGCAGATTTTTCATTAACATTCAAGTTTATAGTCATTCAGAATGCAACATCACAGCAATAATTACTGTTCACTTAGTAAATGTTTGGAAGCTGAGGAACTTATTTTTTATTATTAAGAATGGTCATAAAAAGGTGTGTATGCAACTCATGTTTAATGACTATTAGGACACTCGCATTCATTACAATACTCGCTTACGGCTCAGGTCGTAATTCTCATACTTGTGTCTTAATACCTGTCATTAAATTCTAATTTTATTATATATTATATTAAACATTGACTTACTACCTGTACCTTATATCATTAATATACAGATATTTCATTAGTATTAAAGATTATATCCAATCAGAATTTAACATCACAACAATATTCATTCCATGATCATGTCATTTAAAATTTATCAATTTTAACAGTTTAAAGCTACTATTTTCTAAGTAAATTTTTGAAAAGTTAAATATTTATTTTTCCTTATTTTGACTGATCGTGGAAAAAATAGTGTATGCAGCATACATTTAATGGTTGTTGCATTCATTACGACATTTGCCTAAGTCTCAGATCGTGACTCGTATACCCGTGCCTTAATTGCTGTCATTAAATGCTCACTGCTTGTATCTTAATGAGATTCATTAATATAAAGATTTTTCATAAGATTCAGGTTTATAGCCAGTGAAAATACAATCTAGGGTAGTTCTACATATACAGGGTGTTTTCAGAGGCAGGTAAAAATTCCAAAAATCTCGTATTTGATATCTGCCTCTCAAAATTATTGTGTATTTCAAATGAGCGGCAGTTTATACAATATTTTGGGATCTAATTCAAAAAAAGGTAAGTCTAGCTACGGTAGCTCTACATACCGAGATGTTCCCAAAGGCAAATAAGCCAAAAAAGGTGATTCCCTGACTAGTTTTAAGCATCATTAGGAATTTAAAAAAATCGCTGAAATATCGATATTGCCATGTTATAATTTATTTTTACCTGTGTTCATCAGTAGCGTGTGTAGAAAATAATATTTTTCAATAAAACTTGTTTTAAACAAAACAAGTGCTTTTTGCCATAGAACTTCTTAAAGAACCTCCCATTAAATGTTTGTTACATGTAAGAACATTGAATTTTAAGCAAATTAGGGTCAGTGGCGTGTATCAGAAAAGTTTACAATATTCTTCTAGAAAATTGTTGCTGATGTTGCTTCGATTAACGCCTTGTAAAATATAAACAAACTTTATTTTAACGAGATAATGCAGCTTTATTCCAAAGAACTACGGCCAAGCCTAATCGTAAAGCGAGGGCGTAAACATGCGTTTTCACTTTTTACACATATTGATAGTTACTTCCTCACCTAGGGCTACGGGTTTAATCATAGGTTTAAATATGATAGCAATTTAACGAGTTTTAGAGCAATAAGAATACTTGTTCATTCACTCAGCTCTGTTGCTTTGCTGCAAGCAATAAATTCTGAATTGTAATTGTTGGGAATTGACAATCCACCTTTGCTATTTTGAATATAATTTGAAATTTGTTCTAAGATGGAGCACAAAAAATAAAACTGAAGATGTTAGGGTACGGTCTTGTATATAGTTTACGAGCGCTTAGGCCCTAGTACTTTTCTTTTAGATTTCCGCCTCTAAAACAACTTGCACTTTTAGGTCCGCGGCTACTGATACGGCCGTAGTTCTCTGTATTTATTTACTTCTGAATACAAGAAACCAGTTAATAATTGATAAGTTGTATTTCTTGAATACGTAACATTTGCAAAACAAACAAAGTTTTGAATTCTTATTATTGGCAGCTTTATCTGCAATGCAAAACCGATCGATAATAATAATTATGGAACAACGTTCCGTTGTAAACAACAGTATTTTTGCAATTATCTTGTGTGCAGAAATAAATCAAATACGAATCCGACAAATTTTCGATAATAAGCCGACCGCGGGTCGGGTATGAACAAAGGCGTTTCCATGCAATAATAAATGTCCAATAGAAAATTCGGGGATTATTTTGATTTCATGTATACAAACAATATTATGAACAGTTGGGACATTAATCACATAATCATAATGACACAAACCATAATTCAACTTAATTTCGGCTTTGAACAATGTATTTCCAGTATTATACTTTAGAGTTGTCCCATACATTTTGAACATTGTTTACTACAACGAAAATTTACGATTCAGTGGGTTAATAAAACCTAGCAAAACTCCAGATAGATTATTGGTAACAATTACACAAAAGTGCTTGCACTAGTCAAAGTACCAGTATAAAAAATGCAGTTCCTGTAAAGAAACCTACTTCAAATAATAATTAAATAGTAAAATAATTTTATAACAACACTATTGAACATTTATAGTTACATAAGTCATCCTTACAAGACAAAGACATAAAAAAATAACACAAACAATCATTACAATTAACACATTTTTAAAATTTAGGTACAAAAGAAATTCAATCACAAAAATCATACTGAGGTAATCTTCAAAAGAATAAAATGATTTTAAAATTAAATATTGCTTTATTTTTCTTAGGAATTGACCCTCCTCAACTGGGGGTAAACTATTAAAGAATATTCAGTAATAATCTATGCCCCTTCTAGTTCGCGAAAGCCTGCGATAATTTGGGATGATGTTGTTTCTCGTTGAATAGTCATGCACCTCTCGATGCGATATGAAACGCTGCCTATTTTGTTTGATGTAAGTTAGACACCAGAAAATAAAAGCCGAAGGAAAAGTCAATATTCCAAGCTCTCTGAAGCAATGGCGACAGCGCGCACGATAACCCAACCCCACCATGACTCTTGGCCCGGCGACATGCTCCCCCAAGTCATTCCAGAATCCAAAAAGACACCGAGAAACTTCCCTGCAGCATCGACATGCACAACCGGGTCTAAATTTCTCAACGATAAATTCATGTTTTGGGCCTTTGTATCACTAAGGCTCAGCTTATTAGACAAAAACCAGTCTTCTATGTTGAAGTGTTTATCATGAACGATGTTAACGATATTTTGTATGGGCTCAGAAGGATGGTAATTTATAAGATTGGTGGTGTCATCAGCGAAAAAAATCAGGTTATTTTGTGAGTTAGCCAGATCATTAATGTAGGTTAAAAAAACCAAACACAGATCCCTGGGGCACTCTGTGTGTTATTTTTTGTCTGTTCCATTTGTTGCCATTATGAGAAACAAATTGAATACAGTCTGACAGATATGATTTCAATAAGAGAATGGATTCAGGGTGGAAATTATAAAAATATAACTTTTGTGACAGAATGTTGTGCGATACACAGCCGAACGCTTTTGTTAGGTCAAAGAAGGAGGCATAGGTGTTGAGGCCCCTTTCCAAACCGTTAGACACATCATCGGTAAGGTTGTCGATCGCAAGAATAGTAGACCTTTTATCACGAAAACCATATTGGCCCTGAAAGAACAAATTATATTTATTTGGTCCTTCAGAATAGACTTGAAGATCTTCGAAAAATAGGAAGAAGTGATATCGGTGGGTAGTTGTTGCAGTCGTCAAATGAGCCCTTGTTCTTGAAGAGAGGAATGACCTTGGCAACCTTCAGGGATGCCGGAAAGACATTTTTAGCTATGCACTGATTAATTAGTCCAGTTAATGGAGATATTAAGAGGTTCCTTAAGGTTTTGAGAATTTTTGTATTAATCTCATAACAATCCTGACTCTTGCTGTTCTTTAACTCACATATTTTTTTCTAACAATATTATTAGTTGTGAATTGAAAAGAAAAAGGCCTTGTGCAAAAATTGTCAGTTAGGTAATCACTAAAATGTTTTTCGGTTGTTGGTAACTTATCAAGCGATATTTTTGAAAGTCTGAGCATTAAGTATCTCAGATGATTTAAGTTGTGTTTTCCATTTTTTTTTAATTAGGTTCCACATGGCAGATTGTGGAAAATCTGATGTTTGAATGTGTTGGTCATATGCTCTCTTGTTTGCTAGAGAAATTTCGATTTTGTACTGTTTCTTGTATTCTTTATTTAAAGGCACCAATACAGGATTTTACTTACCAATAAGAGACATCATATGCAATCTTTCCCGCATCTCCCTGAGCCCGGCATCGAACCTGTCAGTGGAGGCAGCCCCAGCCTCCTGAGCAGTAACCATTCCGGACTTAACCGGAAAGGAAGACTCAGTCGCAAAAAGAATATCAAACTTGCGCCCCCCCCCCCCCCCAAACCAATCTCATTGTCAGCAAAGAATCCCCAGTCAACGGCCTCGACGGTATTATATAGCAAAAAAAAAGACCTTGCTCTGTTATCAGTCGATAATTTATGCGAGCACGGCTCTTACACTAAGTCTTGCCGATGTCAAATTGAAAAAGTATACCTACCACAATGATCGGACAGATAATGTAAATTAAACGGTTTAGATATAAACTTACCATGATCGAGATTTGTGAAAACGTTGTCAAGACATACATTCAATCAAATTCAGTCGTCTTGAACAAACCATATGACTGCAAAAGGTTGCAAAGATCAATTGCTCGATGATCGCTTCCAGAAAAATGAACATTAAAATCCCCCTTAAGAACAATTTCTCGTAGACAAATTTACCTTGTCAAAGCAAGTAGACACAATTCCAAGAAACCTTTTAAAATCGCAACTTGGTGACCTGTATACAGTGACAATCTAAGTGTCCACACACCTGCCAACCCATAAAGCAGATCCTCTGAGAATCAGATTTGTGTAATATATGTTTCCGAAGAAAATTCAAGACCTATTATCCGTGAAGGTTTTATGTCTTTTGTGGCACTGTCCGATCAATCAGCTGAAAGTCTTTGCAATTTAGTTCTTGAAGAATGTAGGAAAATGAACCTTGACATGAACAAATGTGTGGGCCAAGGATACGATGGGGCAGCAAATATGGCCGGGCATGTTAGTGGACTTCAAACAAGAATTCGAGAGTTGTATTCGGAAGCTGTATAAGTACACTGTGCAAGTCATCTATTAAATCTTGCATTGTTAAATGCTTTTCGCTACCAGTAGCTAGGATCTGTCTTGGTGTCGTGAACGAAGTGTCTAACTTTTTTTGAAATAGCAAATAACACAACTTTTGCCTGAAGTCAAGAAAACCAGATTAATTCGTTTGTGTGAAACTCGTTTTATAGAGACATGACAGCGTTTCGGTGTTCGTAGAACTGCTGAAGCCCGTTGTATCTGCTTTATAAATAATTTCTAATGAACCTAGAGATATTTCCTCTAAAGTTATGATGTTTTTGGCTACAATCGATAAGAGCGAATTTATTGTGTTGCTGAAAAACGTTACCTCTATCCAAGTACCTGCAGAGTCCTTCGCATGATTTGGTTTCAGCCCTTAAACAGGCTAATGATGTGATAGATTCGTTACAAAAAAAGCAAGAAAGGATGGCGAGTCATTTTTTAAAGTGAAATGAAAATTCCTCGCCTGACTGGCAGACAGAAGTATCGTGCAAATCCCACAACTAATTCTGCTGAAGAATACTTCGCTATTTTTTACCATGCGCTGACCAGCTGATATTTAATTTGCAAGACCGCTTCAGGACTCCAACGACAGTATTGTCAGCATTTCAAGCATTACTACCAGGGTTTGCATTATCTGATAAAGCCACTCAGCTACAACCCTTATCTATATTTTTTGATCAAGAATATTCAGTGTTTGCTCTCCAAGGTAAATATTATATATGGTGTAATCAAGTTTCTGAAGAAACAAACCTCGAAATACTCAGGGTCCTTGAAATATGCAACAAAAACTTGTTCCCAATCATCCATCATTTACTGACCATTTTATCCACCCTACCAGTGACCACTGCTACGGCTGAGAGTTCGTTTGCGGCTATGAAGAGAGTGAAAACTCCTTCGAAATAAAATGCAACATGAGAGATTGAGCTCCTTCGCTGTACTTTCGATTCACTGGGACATAGGTGTTAGTGTCGACTCAATTATAAATGTTATGGCGAATAAAAAAAATCGTAGTTTAGTTTTATATAAGTGTCTGCGCTTTTCACTTTTCATTATTAAAATTTAATTTTCCTTGATGTTTGACGTAGGTTACATACACACATATATACATACTATATATGTGTATGTACTCAGGATCTGAACCCACCCCGAAACCTAATCCTGGATACGCGCCTGCGTACGAGATCGGAAATTACAAGGAAATCTAGGTTAAATTAAAACGTGAAGAAAATCGTAAAAAAAATCCGGTTCCTAAACTTGTCGTGTTTCGTATTCGAATCATCACTGCAAGGAAATTTTAAATGCGAATTCTTAATTCCTTTTATTATTTGAAATTGTTGTCAATATTGTAAACGTTTCTGTATATATAAAAAACACTAATCTTAATGCTCTTTATTTACTTTGATCAAATCAAATAACTTTTGCGTTAGAGGTGTTTTTCTGTCTCGTATAACAAATTCTGTAGGTTGATGTTATGCAAAATATTAATTAGTTCAGTTAAGATGAACTCCGTCTTATCTGGGGATTTACTTGTACTAAAAATTGCACCAGCAGCGATACATGGCGCGATAAAAATAATTGTTTTGATCGAATTATCACTTCTAAACTAACAAAACTAGAAATAAATATATTATTATAATCAATTCAGAAAACACCAAGTTTGACGAGGAGTCAAGGGGTCAGCTGATATCTACTGGTACACATGCTTATAAATGCCGGCTTTAACTCGTTATGCGAAGCATTCGAATTTCGTGATTCGTTCCGATATCTACGTTTTTTTTTTATATTTCTGGTTCAAAATGGCAAAGTTTAAAGTGACCATTTTTGTTACCCTTATGGTTTCTTGTGTGGTTTCAATCAACGGCATGGTGTTGAGTAGTTATTTTTTAGGTAAGTATAGACCAAAATCATTTAAAATGTTTTATTTTTTATCCCATAGATTTTGAGTTTTTAATAATTTTGATATTGGCTGAACAAATTAATTATAACATGCATTGGCCGTCGTTTACATATTATGACAGAAATAGTTAGCAAAGGTTCTTATTTAAATATTTAATCATCAGATTAAACCGAAAGGGAATTAAAATACTTTTATAAGTAAAACGGATGAGCGAGCAGCAATTTAGGCAGTGAAGAAGTGACAAGTGTTGAAAATACTAGTTTTCTCTGAGTTTGAAAACGTACTTTCATACGAGTAAGGATATCCAAATGAACGTGAACATGCCTTATCACTTTTTATTTTTAAAGATGGAAACAAATTAATGATGATGCGGTTATTGTTATACGATTACGATTGCGATTTATAGACGAAAAGTAAATAACAAATATATTTAAAAAAAGTTTTACTTCCTTTAAAACATTATTATACGAGACATTAATTTAAATCACATTAAATGAAAACCAAAATAAAAAAAACTAACTTAAAAACTCAGAATAGTTGATATTGAGAATTGATATATCGATATTAATATTTAAATCAGCAAAATTAAAATTTTTACTCAGGACGCATAGAATTTCTAAATCTATCTATATATCCGGGTTTATAGCGTCCTACGCCTTCCGGTTTCCAGTCTCCATTCCCTTCGGTCTACCCAGTCTCCTGGATGGAGGTTTCTTTCTGACATGGCTCTGCGTATACCATCAATCCAGGTGATTTTCGGTCTTCCCCTCTTTCTTCTTTCGGAAGGGGTGCAGTTCAAAATCTGTTTAGGGAGTCTTTTTCCGCCCATTTTTTCTACGTGGCCGCACCATATTAATTATCGTTGGTCTATTTCTTCCAGGATTGTTTTTTGCATGCCCATGATTTCTCTAATTCGCTGGTTATTTACTCGGTCCATTCTAGATTTTCTGGTCGCTCTGTGCCAGAAGTCCATTTCCAGCGCAAGTAGTCTGCGTTCCAGAGTTTTACTCATTTGCCAGGTTTCGCATCCATAGAGAACTACGCTTCTAAAAATAGAGTTGTATAGAAGTATTTTTGTATCCTTGGAGATGTGAGTTGACCACAGTATGGAGTTGAGACATCCTATAACTTTTTTCCCTTTGACTATTCAGTCTTCTATTTCCCTCTCTGTCTGTCCACTGTTATCTATCTTGGTGCCCAGGTAGTAATATTCTTCACATGAGCTTTTTTTTCATGAATTAGCATTTGCTTTACATGGGCCAAGAACTTCATGAATTTTTTGGCAGTCGCGAAGTGACTTCATGAATTAATTCACAAATACATTGCCGTGTAAAACTAGCCTCATAAATATAGGTTCATATCTAGTCTATAAGGACCGATAATTTCTCAGCAATCTGGTATTCGATACGTGTAAAGTATTGTAAGGTTGGTATCGATACTAAAATACTTGGTATCAAAAAAAAAATTTCAATACCGGTACCATATAAGTATCCCCCCAAATCATAATAATCGCAGGATGAATCGCAATCGTAATCGTTGCATCACTAGAAAAAATGTTAAATATGAATGTTTTAGGTTAGCTTGAGTTAGTTTGGATTATTTGTTGTTGTTGTTGTTCGTTTCGCTGTGGGCTTCGCATGTAGCATTTACCCAAATCGAGTGGGGGATAGACCGGTTCAGTGACCGCCCCTACTGCAACAATTTCATTCTTTCCAGCTGACCTTTTAAACTTTTCTTAGACTTGCCAAAAATAATCCCTATTCCCAATATTATTATTCAATTCACTTTATGCTTACACACACCGGAAGGTTGTCTCGGATGAGGAACCCACATGACTAAAAAAAAGGATTCTAATTAGATTGTTTCACTCAATTTCAATGCCTTTATCTTGTTAATTGATTTTTTTAAACTCATACATTATAACGTTATTCATATTATATTATGTCAATGCTTGAAAGCTATTACTACGATATCTTTATAGTTTGATTCTATTGTGAATTAGATATTTATTAATTAAAATCATTGTTGAGTCATTAATGTTTGATGATAAAGATCTCACTGAAATGGGGCTAGGCACGTTGACTTAAATTAATTCTCTGTACAAATGCTTGTCCATTATGGGGCACACGAATAATATATGCAAAAGGTCAGAGATTCCTGTGTTACATTCACAATCTGGGGACTCCAATAACCCCAATCTAAAAAGGTGAGCAGGAGTAAGACAATGACCTGATCTCATGCGAATAATAGTTGTTATGTGTCTTCTATCTATGAAGGGTATATTTTTATACCACGGTGGAAATTCAAACTCACCCTGAATAGAGGCATACCATACCCCATTTTCCCTTGCAGATTGTTTCCCTTCGAGTTTTCCTTTTTATTAAAGGATCTAGCTCTTCTTTGTCAAACTTTATTTTTAGAGGTACATTCAGAACTCTACCCACGTTTGCAAGTTTATCAGCCACTGTATTACCATGAAAATTCGAATGACCCGGTATCCAGGCCAATATAACCCTAGAGTTTAGTGATTCATTCATTTCTATCAACAGCTTTCATGTATCATGAGCGATACAACTTAATTTAGATGAAATTATTGAGCAATTGATTTTTTGAATTGCGCTTTTTGAGTCAGTGAGGATAACTATCTTATCAAACTTCCTTTCCTTACATAGTTGTAAATCTTTATTGATTGCCAGAGTTTCTGCCGTACAAATTTGAACTTCATCCGGCAATCTTTGAGAAAAACTTATATGTTTTGTTGAGCAGAAAACATCAAGACCAACCCTACCTGTTTCAATATCCTTTGACGCATCAGTATACATCAATCTTCTCCAATAATTCCCTGTCACTCGTCAGCCTTTCCTTAGTTAATCCCAAATCAATCACAGGAATCGACTTGAGTTGATTATAGAAGCCATAAGCGAAACATGGAAGCGTCTCTGCCATCTCAATCAAATCCTCAAACTCTCTCAGTTCTACCTCCTTACCTCGCCAGTATTTGTTAGTCTTATCACCCACAAAAAACTCAACACTTGCAAATATATCCATATAGGATTGTTACTTAAAGCCATATTTTTTAGAACAAATCTCCTTGTCAATAACGTTCTTCTGAATTCGAAGGACATATCTCCACATTCTGACAACAGCGCGTTAGTTGGAGTAGATTTCATACAACCTGACTCTATTCTCAGGGCCATATACTGGAGACTGTCCAACTTCCTTCCTAAGTACTTTGACATGGGACTAAACAACTGGGCTCCGTATTCCAAATGAGATCGAATGATACCCCTATACATGTGATTGAGGTTTACTGGGTCTGCCCCCACGAAACTCGAGCAATCGCCTGCATAACATTGAGACTTCTCTTAACTTTGATCTGAATATCTGGAACTTGCTTACTCCATTTCAAATTTGAGCTCAGAGCAATGCCCAGGTACTTGGTCTCCTGTACCCATGGGATAATATCATTATTATAGATGACTGAAGGGAGTTGCACGTGACTTATCCCAGATCTGAAGAGAACCGCTTTAGACTTTCGAGGAGAGAGCGAAAATCCATAATCTATGGACCACTGGTTCATTTTTTCCAAAGATTCGTTTATCCTGTAAATATGGTATGATATTTTCCCTTGACTTGTGAGAAATTTAATCACAGAAACACGTTTTAGGAGGGATCCGGCCTATCCCCTTATATAGAAACGAACTTGAAGATCAAGAAGCTGAATTTCAGGGAAAAGAATATGATGGAGAGTCAGCACGCAAATTTGCAACGAACGAAGTCATAAGATACATTATGTCCGACGAAAAGGTATGCTTAGAAATTGAGTAGCAGATGTAAAATAACAATAATTAAAAAAAAAACAAATTTACAAAGACGAAGTCAAAACAACAATTTTAATTGTCACCAGTTTTATAATTTCAAATTTTTACCAAGTTCTTAAAAAAAAACAATGCTTACAATGCATTTAACTTCGAAGCAAATCAGGTAGAAGTTTTTATTTTTTATCTTGTATATTGTCGAAAGTATGCCGAGACCAAGTTTTCGACTTGGCCCAACTAACTGTAACAATAAAACTTCAATATTTTGGCACTTTTCCCGGACTTTCAGCTGTAACGCCTTCTCTTTACGTCCTAGCAAAAACTATCCTATATTCAATTTGAAGGGGAATAAAAAACCAAACAACTTTCATATGAAAAGTTTTTTCTTAAATTGAAAAGTAAGTGAGCTACAGTTTGTCAAACCTCTGAAAAATTTCACAAGTAAACCAACTTAGTAAAGTAAATGACTTGTATTCGCTGCGTATAGGAATATATTAGAGATGTTGTATATTTAATTGATATGTATACATTTTTGTACCTAGATACGTGTATGCATGGGGGTTTTCGTCGGCCCAAATATGATTGTCGTGGAAATTTCTGATAGCGTTTCTGGAGAGGTTAGCTTCATCTGTAAACATTATTTCATGGTCAAACAAGGGATTATGCACAATTTTCTTCAGAAACCAATGACAAAAATGAACTCGCAGGGGAAAGTCGCGAGGAAGTAACGCTTGTACCCGTTGAATATGCTACGGGCATAACAGAAAATCGTGCAGAATTTTCCAAATTAGAACGTGCGAGGGTTGAAATTATTTAAATTTCTAGTACTTTCTAGTTCTTACAGTCCGATGGACCCCTTTCAATTGATTATTTGGTTTCAAAGTACCTGTTTCAGTCAACCTTTTATGTACAGTGTTTATTATGGGATGCCATCTTATCTCAGAATCTACAGGGTGTACCAAAAAAGTTTAGTACAAAAGTTGTTTGGATTTACTTAAGTCTTTAAGATATTATATTTTCGTATATACAGGGTGTCGTATTTTCGTGGACAAGTATCAACTTCCTTATTTTAAATAAAATACCCTGTATATTAAGGCATTTTTGAATTCCTCGGAAAATTTTAAATATATTTTATATATAATTTTCTATACCTAAGGAACCGTTTTTGACATATTTTGAATTTTATGTCAAAAATTACGTTTGCAGGTCTAAATATAACTACCAGTTTCTCCTATGAAAGCCTTTATTATTTAATTGGAGTTGGTTTCCTTGTAGAAGGAGATCTACTTCAGTGGTCTGTGTTGACATTTTTATAATAAATAAATACAGAATGATCAAAAACTAACATTAAAAATTTAAATGAAAAAATCGTTAAATATATATTTTTTCAAATTGGAGCCCCCTATTTTTATGATTTTATCTTATTTAGCATTAAAAAAATAGGGCGACTTTGTATAAGGTTGTCTATTCGAAAAACTTGTAGTTTTTGAAATATTGGCAATTTAACATTTTTCTATTGTAAAAATGCTATACGGCTTTTAAGTTTTGTTATTAGTTGGCCATGACGGCGAGGCGTGGCGAAAACAAAAACAATCGAGCACTACAGAAATGACACTATTTCTTGTCGTCTGACAATGCACCTACTTATTGCCCTAGCCGGGACGATTAAGTTATTATTCTTTCGTCAGGCGCAGCTGTTCTAGCAGATACATCAGTCTCTCTTTTGCATCGTGTATGGTATCCTAGCGGGGTAGCGGGTGGTACTCTTTTACAATCCCAGTAAAGGGCAGAGTACTACAGGGTTTGCCGACCCTGCCCCACGCTAGCTATTGTTTCACTCCTATCCTCCATCTCCCAGGAGGAAACAGGCCCCCGCCCCTTATCCCATCAAACCCCATATTCCATATCTTCCTATCCCACACCCAAACCGAACGACTGTCGGTATAAACAGTCTCCCCAACCAGCCAACGGGCTCGGGCGGAGGAGCTGGTAGGGGATAGGGCACCTCCTTGCCCTTGGAAGAGGAAACTGATCCTTAAGACGGAACAACCCTTAATTGGTCAACGGCATGAAGATGAAGAAGGAAAGGGGAAACACTGCATTAAAGATCCATAAGGATATCCCGTGAGAAACTCATGACTACGTGTGACAGTAAAGCCTCGGAAAGGCTTCGCTCTCCGGCTGGAAACCGGCGCTGCCCTCCGTCCGGAGGAGGCAGTGTGAAATTGGCTACCGGCCATGATCGGTTACATCAGGCCTCTTATGGAAACTATGCTACTTATGACAAACTCAACAAATTCAAAATTCGGCAAAAACTTCGCCTGGCGATGTGGAATGTCAGGGGCTTGCTAATGGTGGGCAAACTGCATATCCTGGATAATGAGCAGGAGAGAAACAACATCTCTATGGCGGGACTCGCTGAAATGCACTATAGAAATGAGGGCCACTTTACTTCTACGAAGGGTAATTTCAACTGCTTCACCGGTAACCCTAATGAAAGTAGAAATGGCGTAGGCTTCTGGGTGGCAAAAACATTCATCAAAATAGCGCTACGTATTAATGCAACTCCTACCCCCATGAATCTGGTACAAGTCTATGCACCCACTTCATCGACTGAGGACGAAGTCATAGAATCATTCTACAAGGACCTTGAGTCCACAATTGACTCTCTCAGCAACAGGCAAATAACTATCATCCTTGGAGATTTCAACTCCAAAATAGGTCAAACAGAAGAAGATGAACTAATACGTACTCATATAGGTAGATTCGGCCAAGGACTCAGGAATGATAGGGACCAAAGATTAGCTCAATTCTACCTCGACAATAACCTCGCAATCACAAACACCATGTTCGCTCAACATCCACGGCGTTTATATACGTGGACCTCACCGCCCGGCCCATATAGCAACCAGATCGACTACATCTTGACGAAGCTCCGCTGGAAGTCGTCAATTACCTGTTGCAAGACTTTGCCATGATCAGACTGCGGCTCGGACCACAAACTAAAAGTATGTCCACAAGCCAAAAGATCATGCTTACCGGTGATCACAGAACCCACTTCATATCAGACTAAGTGCTCCGAACTCTTTGAAAACTTTGCAATTAATAATATCACATGTCGAAACGAATTATGGCTCTCATTTAAAAACGTGTTAACACGCTCCTTACAAACAACACAACCGAAGCCAGTTGCACAGCCGAAACAACAGTAACAACACTGGATAACTACTCATACGATGTCTGCAGTTGAAGAGCGCAGGAAACTAAAAATGTCCGATTTGGACCCGGATCAGAAGAGAATCAAGTATACAGACATTACACGCCAAATTCAAAGGCTCTCCAGACCTGACAAAAACTCTTATTATCAGAGAATAACAGAGGCGATACAAGCTCATGCAGACACAGACGACACCAAAAACATGGTCTGTTAGGAACGAGGACGGTGACGTGGTTACAGACAAGTGTGACGTAATCGAGGTATGGTGCAAATACTGCGAGACACTTTATGCCGATCACAGCATTTTAACCGACTTCATAGCAAGGGATCTCGAGCCAGATATCCTGATCTCAGAAGCGGAACATGAGATAAAAAAGCTAAAGGCCAATAGGGCAGCCGGTATAGATTGTAGATGCGCTCACTGCCAAGGCTATAAAGTGTTTGGCCGATGACGGTGACCGATTCCTTCATCAAATCTGCCAGAGGATCTGAGCCACATGCAGATGGCCGGATGATTGGAAAACTTCAATATTTGTCCCGCTACATAAAAAGGGATCGCTGACGAATCCAGACAACTATCGTGTACTTTCCTTAATCTCGCACGCTAGCAAAGTATGCTTTATATTTTGCATTCTTGCCTAGAAAATTTCCTGAGCTGACAGATAGCTCCGGAACAAGCCGGATTTGTTAACGTGAACAGATTCTAAATCTAAGACAAATAATTTAGAAGGTCAGAAAACACTACTTCCCAGTATATATGCTTCGTAGACTACTCCACAGCGTTTGATAACGTACGATGGGCTAAACTATGGGATCTTCTGCATGTCATGGGGGTTCCCGCTCATGTAATATCAATTACTAAACCACTCTATGAAAGCAACACAGCTCACGTGCGAATTGACGGCATACTGTCAGCCGAACCACAAAAAGGGAAAAAGGAGTTCGTCAGGGCTCTTTACTATTCCCTATGCTCTTCAACGTTTACTCTGTATTCATCATGCGACAGGTGCTGGACAACTGGGAGGGATGTATAACAATTGGTGGAACTAGGATGTCTAACTTGAGATTCGTGCCGACGACACAGCTCTCCTAGCAACCACAGAAGCTGAACTAGGAGCTCTCCTAATACCTTAGAACAAACTAGCGAGGCTTACGGCCTTAAGGTTAATTACAACAAGACCAAAGTGATGATTATTGACAGAGAACATAACAACCCTCCTCAAAAATCCCAAGTTGGAAGCTGTCAAGTGGTGAAGAACTTTGTATACCTCGGATCGTTAATCGAAAACACAGGCAGCAGCGAAAAAGAAATCCGCCGGCGCATTCAAGAGGCACGACTAGCCATGACAAAACTCAATAGAATATGGCATGACTCTAACATCACCAAAACACCTAAAACATCTCTGGTCCGGTCTCTGGTTTTTTCCATGTTTCTGTACGCATCGGAGACTACCAAATAGGCTGATCGCCATCGTATAGATGCCTTCGAGATGTGGTGTTGGAGGAAAATGTTGCGGATTCCGTGGTCGGCACATAGAACGAACGTCTCAATTCTAAATGAGATTGGTAATCCAAGGCGCCTGTCCTTCATAGTACTGAAGCGTGCCCTGACATTTTTTGGACACATTCACAGGAATGACAACATGGAGAAACTAGTTGTACAGGGCCATCCCCCCACTGGA
>MU184762.1:98879-133509 GCA_016904865.1 Pissodes strobi
TTTTAAAGTTTAGATGGGAATAGAATGGAATATTCTTAGTGTACTCTGGTTTCATTACTTTGGAGTTTCCCGGAGTTGACGTCACGGGAAGATATCCTGGTAGTTTAAAGGATTCACCAGGAATGTCAATCGTCAATTGTTCTGTCTCAATTTGGCGAGAAAGCTAAGTTAAATTAGTACTTTTTTAGAGAGTGATTAATATACAAAAGGAGTAGAAATAACCTCTAGTCTACTACGTTGGAACATAATAAATCATGTAAAGAAATAAATCTAATTGAAATCAATTAATTTATCTCTTGCCAACTTGAGTAAAACTTCTGTTCAAAATTTGTCTTTAGACAATAATTGTGTCTTAAAGTGAGTAATGTGCAAAACAAAGACTTAATTACCAATGGTCTATCAATTTGAAAGGTAATTATATAGAAAACAAGTAATGAATGATAGTTACTTCAAATAATTTCAAAATAAATATAAAATAAAGATACTTAAATCAATCAAAAAATCAATTTCAGACAAAGTTATTTTAATTAATCTAAGACACAATATGAAACAAATATAAAGATAAATTCAGCATACAAATGTTGAGATAAATGCCTAGGTTCTTGTTTCCGCAAATACCTAAAGTTGTCCTGAGAATGTCGTTAAATATTGAAGGAAAGGTAAATCGAATACGTAGGTTGAATAATAATCAATTAAGATCACCTCTAACATAAGATATCAAAAACAATAGATAACTTCTCAAAATTGCTACCGTGGAGTAGACCTACAAGGGACATCACGTTAAAAAAAAATATGCCTTTTAATCTACCCCAAGGGTGGTGTGAGAATGATTAAAATGATGATGACAAAACAAAAACAAATTATGACGAAACTACCGACGGATTGAAATAAGTGTTGTAACAACGATACCGTATGCCGTATAATATAAAATATATAATAAATTGAATATAAACGTAAAAACTTACCTTTTGGAGGTGAGGATAAAAATTGCCTAACTTCATAGGACTATATCATCGAAGCTGTTGGTCGTACAAAAGAATGTACACAATGTATGATAATGTTCTAGAAAATGTTGAAATGTTAACTAAACAGTATACTCTTAATGACTTTGTAATTGTAGCGGCTGGTACAAATGATTTTTTGCAGCACAGATTTCCAAAAGTTAGAAGCATCTGGAACAAGTTAAAATTTTGCGCAAATACCAATTTCATTTTTATATCAACTTCTATGGTGCGTAATAATAGAATTAACAAATCTATCAATAGGTTTAATGAAGGTTTGAGTAGTTTTGTTAATAAAGTGGACAAAGTCTCAGAGGGAATTATCTCGTTTCTTAAGAGCCACATCGGTGAGAACATTCGGGTTAACATCAATAATATTGCAAGGAACATTCTCCTTGTTGTTAAGAGTGCAAAGTGTAATATGCTATTTAAACCGCTCACTTTTATTAAAACAGTAGATGATTCCTGTGAGATTAACAACTGCAATAAAGTATCTCATAGAGCAGAAAGTGATGTAGAAGAAATCAGTGCATCTTCTATTTTGAGTGACGACACTGATGAGGTTTCAAATTGTATTGATTTGGTCAGCAAAGAGAATAGTCAAATTTCATGTAATTCTTTTTTATAAATTCACTCCGTCATGCAGCTTCTCCTTCAAATTGTTATTCTAGTAAAATTCCAAACAATATCCAATCACTATTGATGGTGAACTTCGCTTTATAGATCATATTCTGGAATTGAGTAAAAAGCTCTCTTCTGGTTGCTTCGCAGTTAAGATTGCTAGTAGGGAGCTCGGCCCGGTTGTAGCACGGACGGTCTATTTTGCTGTTTTTGAGTTTCACCTTAGATACGGTATTCCATTTTGGGGTGTTAGCGCGCAGCAGTATGTTAATATTTTATTCATTCTGCTGAAAAAGGCCGTTCGCTCGATCGTAAACGTCAGTCAGAGAGAAGCATGTAGGCCTCACTTCAGATCTCAGAATATTTTATCTCTTACTTCGCTGTTTATCCTGGAATCCACCTCACTTATTTATAAACACCAGAATACGATCAGGGGACCGCCTGGCAAGCCGATGACGCGGCAGGCACATGACTTACCCTTACCGGTTCCAACAACATCACTGGTAAAAAAATCATTAATTTATGAAAGCCGGAAAATGTTTAATCATCTTCCAATACAAATCAGATGTTCCGATACCCTACAGCATTTTAGAAGATCGCTGAAAAGATTATTGCTTGGCAAGGTGTATTATACGTTAGGTGAATTTTATAGTGACACTTTGTAACGGGTCACTCAATTTTAATTGTTTTTTTTATGTTGTGTTGTATTATATTATAGGTTATTTCAGTCAGTGGCGGATGTACCCTAAGGCCCGGGCCTAGGGCGGCCAGATTTAGGGGCGGCAATAAAGTAATTTCATTATGTAGTCTATATGGTGGATGCTGAGAAAGGGGCGGCTGATAGCTTGGGGCCTAGGGCGGCCGAGACTGCAAATCCGCCACTGATTTCAGTATTTTTTAATGTTTAGTGCTAAGTATGGACTGTAGGTTTTTTGAACATACTAGTTTTTTGAATCTGGGACAAGTTTGTTAGTATGTACCTATTATTAAATTATATATTGAAAATAGAGTAATTAGCTTAATCAGCTTTGTCAACAGAATCATGTAATTCTTGTACAATAAAGCATTTTTGAATTGAATTGAATTACCAATTGCAGATATATTATCCTTCTTCTCCATAATAACTATTTTTGCGATAAAATGCCAAATAGTCGAGTTATTTTGAAATTTAACCATTTTAGTGCCATTCTTCGTATTTCTCCAAGATGGTGGGATATTAATTATTTCGCACTCTTCGGAATTTCCTTTCTGACACCAAAGTGCAGACTCTTCGCGATATTTTGAGACTTCAACACTTAATGCGAACAGGGCCTTTTTTATAGCACCTTTCGACTGGCCCAAAAGGGTGAGCTAGTTGAATTTAAACTTTTCGCCATTTCGAGTTTTTTTGACACGACACGTCACGACTTAAAATTTGATTACTGAAAAATCGAATGATCTGGAACAACTAAACTCTCGTACATTAAAATGGGGAGACTTGAGCAGAATTTGCCAAAAATCGCTTCGATCCGATTGAAAATGCCGAATTGGTGATTTTTTAATTTAAAAAATCAGCTTTAAGCGTACGTCCCAGTCAACGCATAGAATCAATCCCAGATTCGCTAACCTCGTGATCTCTCCTAAAAAGTTTGCCGTACGAGATGGGGAAATAAAAGAAGATCGGGGTTAAATTGAAACATGCAGAAAACCGCAAAAAAAAAATCCGGTTCCAAAACTTGTCGTGTGTCGTTTTCGAATCGCCACTCCTGCATGGAAATTTTAAATGTAAATTCTTAATTCCTCTGATTATTTCAAATTGTTGTCAATATTATAAACGATTTGTATTTCTGTATATCTAAAAAACACTATAACTTTTGCGTTAAATGTTTCTATTGCAAATAGTGGAAAAAGCGACATTAAAAACCACTAAAAACAGTTAAACACAAACGAGCAGTATCAGCAGCAATCGCAAGTTCGAGTATGACATTATATTTTAAGAAAAAAGAATTTGAAACTGTCGAGAAGAAAATAGCTGCAGCTGAAGGTTTGTGGGCATACCATACAGTTATGCATAATCAATCTTTTCGACCAATGGACTGTACCTGTAAACTTATTAAGGCATGTTTCGATCCTAAATTCACATGCTCTAGGACCAAATTCGAAGCTATAGTCACCCATGTACTTGTCCCTTATGCAAATCAAATATTGGCTGAAAATTTAAGAAACGTAAGTTTTATATCAGTGTATTCAGACGCCTCAAATCACATAGACTTATTCCTTTACTTGTCAGATATTTTTCATACAAGAATGGAATACAGGTAGAAATGATTAAAGTAAAAGATTTGCCAGGAGAAACGTCTGACATAGTTACCGAATATATTGTAGAGGTCTTAAAAAAACATAATTTAGAAAGCAAGATATTAGGGTTTTGTGCCGACAACACCAACACTAACTTTGGAGGCATGCGAAGAGCTGGGAAAAATAATATTTTTACCAAGCTGAAAGCTAAATTGGACGGACGGGAGCTTGTGGGAATTGGTTGCTCAGCGCATATTTTGAACAATTCGATACAAACCGCGGCGGACTGCCTTCCAATTCATATACAAACTTTAATTGCCAAGATTTACTCTGTGCGCGTCAGTGAATTAAAAAAAAAATTATTTTGTAGACATAGAATATAAAAAACTTTTGGGTTACGGGGCTACGTGGTGGTTAGCGTTAAGCCCAGCTATTGAGCGCGATTTGGAAATATTTCCTGCATTAAAATCGTATTTTGCGTCTAATGAAAAAACTACGACAATTATTAAAAATTATTTTGAGAATCCTGAAACCGAATCTTGACTTTTCTTTCTCCATACTGTGTCGCCAATGTTTCATAACACGGCTTTAAAAATAGAAGGACAGGATATTTGTATGTTGGAAACAAATATCATTTATAAGAACCTTAAAACCAAAATTGCTGACAGGATATCAAATGTGTTTCTGCTAATGCAAGTTCGACAAAATTTAAAAAGGCTGGAAGAAGACAGCTTAGTTAAATCGATATTTTCAAAGAAAAAGTGGTGGAATTTTACAGCACATGTTCAGTATCTGGAAGAATGGGAAGACCATTTTGAGGGAATCGAGAAGTATGCAGTGACTATTTAATTCAACATTATCCGGAAATAAATTTAATTGAAGATGAGCTCTTTGACGAAATCTGTTTCATTCAGCTCTACACCACAGACGAGAAACTTGGGCATTGAAAACAAAATTGTGTTTCGGTATCAGATAGGTGGATTGAAATATTTAAAGAGTTTAAAGAAAATTTTTTTCTTTATTAAACAACATCTGGACTAGCGAGAAAACCCAATTGAAAGTGGAATCTTTGAAATCCTTGTTGATTGTCAAAAATAATTTAAATGCAACCTGCATGGAATTCTATGAAAATATTCAGGAAAACGAAAATTTGTTAAAAGCATTTCATTCCTCAGAAAAATATAAAAAAACCAAACTAAATTAAATAACTACTTATGTTTTATTATGTTTTTATTATTATGACTTATATTATCATGATTTATTTTTATATTGTAAAATCATATTTTGATTTTCACATTTCTTATGTTTAAATAAACACAACATTTTTTGATTCAGAAAAGTTTTTTATTTACTTAGGTATACAGGTTGGCCGTTGGGTGAGATTTTGATAAATATTTGTAAAATTTGGGCGTGGCTGGTCAAAATTCACATTGTCCTGGTTTCAGATTAGAAAAAAGGTCACCTTAAGGTTGATGTTATGCAAAATATTAATTAGCTCAGTTAAGACGAATTTTGTCTTATCTGGGGATATACTTTTACTAAAAATTGCACCAGCCGCGATGCATGGCGCGATAAAAATAATTGTTTTGACCGAATTATCACTTCTAAACTAACGAAACTAGAAATAAATCTATTATAATAATCAATTCAGAAAACACCAAGTTTGACGAGGAGTCAAGGGGTCAGCTAATATCTGCTGGTACACATGCTTATAAATGCAGGCTTTAACTATTTATGCAAAGCATTCGAATTTCGCGATTCGTTCCGATATCTACGTTTTATTATATGTCTAGTTCAAAATGGCAAATTTTAAAGTGACCATTTTTGTTGCCCTTATGATTTCTTGTGTGGTTTCAATCAACGGCAATATCTTGTTTCCTCATTATTTAGGTAAGTATAGACCAAAATCATTTAAAATTTTTTTTTTATAACGTGGTGAAATTGAGATTTTAATAATTTTGATATTGGCTCGACAAATGAATTATTACATGCATTGGTGTGTGGTTACATATTATGATAGAAATACTTATAGAAAGGTTTTTATTTAGACATTTTTTGTATTTAATTTTGGGATTAATTTATTCAATTATCAGATTAAATTATTTGATTATTTGAGTTTAATCGATAGGAAATTAAAATATTTTTATAAGTAAAACGGATGAGCGAGCAGTAATTTAGGCACTGAAGCAGTGACTAGTGTTGAAAATACTAGTTTTCTCTGAGGTTGAAGACGCATTTTTATAGGAGTAAGGATATTGAAATAAAAGTTTTATTTTTAAAGATAGAAACAAATTAGTGATGAAACGGTTATTGTTATACGATTACGATTCTACATTTAATAATCGTACGATTACGATTACGATTTATAAACGAAAAGTAAGTAACAAATATAATTTAAAAAAATAACTTTCTTTAAAAAATTATTATACGGGACATTAAATTAAATCATATTAAATGAAAACCAAAATATAAAAAACGAACTTACAAAAATTCAGAATATCGCCCTTAGGACAGATATTTTAAGGGTCAGGTTTTTAATTTTTGGAAATGTTGTACTGTCTTTCCATTACTTAAATATATCTGAGGAGTGTTTTAAGTTGGGCGATTATATTAAAACAGTGTTGGCAGTTGAAACATATCAACCCCCAGTCTATGTATTACCTTATGAAAGCCGGCAGTCAGACACGTGATCGTACTACCTTTACAAACCTACTTTGGACCCATCCACTTGCATTGTGTAGATCCCAAGTTCTTTTATAGTTTGGAGCCGGAAAAATATTTTGTGTTTTTTCTTTGTTGGGGACTCTTGTTTCCCCCTTTTTTTTCTTCCAAGAACATTTAATACATTTATTAAATAAACGGAACTAGCGAGCATATGTTAACATAAAACAAACCTTAACCATTTAACAAGTGAACAAAGAACATCTTAATTTCCTTTAAGCTCAATATGAACATAGGTAAGTTAGATCATTTTGTTAAACTCTAAATATACTTAATTATGCCACCTTTCATAACTTGTAGTAACATCCAGGACCGTAGTAATTCTTATGTACCATTTTTAAGTCACCAATCAGTTCACCTATTAATATATTAGTCCAGAGTAATCGGATGTGATACCTGTCACTTATCACATACAACACGCCATCGCCAGTTATAATTTAGGTATAACTTAACGTCCCAATGCTAACATATTATTGGCGAATATTTAATTACCGAATGTTTCATTTTTTTTTGGATGTGCTTATGTGCATTGTTTTCTTCTTATAATATTGTCTTAGTGCAGAACTTAACGTAACCACGGTTACGATAATAACGAAGATTTTAAAATGGGGAACAAGTAAAGCAATATAATTAAACACCAAGGCAAGCCGAAAGACAACGGTCCAGGAGCCGACACACAGTTCCTAACAACTCCGGTCGGACATCTGTGAATTTTATCAATTAATCATCGACTTAACTCGTTACCCTCTCTACAGTCTATCGCTTCAATACCAATACATTATTCGCGTGTACGTACCTCTGTATATTCCCATTCACTCAGACATCATACAACAGCGTACAATTCAATTTCAACCAACTATAGTATCATACACCCGGTATATTCAGTTGTACGCAATTAAATACTTAAATTATTGGGAGTACGGATCATGCCTACGGCACTCCAATCCGTACCATTTATTATTTATTTCTTAACCTGATGACATCATGATGAAGGTACTCTTCAGAAGGCATCATTCCCATTGACTATAATTCACCAGATGTCCTTAACTTTACTACAAGAATTAAACCAGTGGTAGTGACCTATTTAACAGCTGTAAAATTCGGAAAACATTTGCACTTTCATTCGTTTGATACTTCTCTGTCTAGACTTTTTAATTGATTTAATTTTAATGACTACAATTTAAGGTTTAATTTGGGATCAGAGCTAGTGTGACCAGGATAGCATTAAACATAACCAAAATCTCTTAGCAGTACTCAAAGTGTACTCATGTTTGCTGTTTATTTATTTGTTGAGTTTCACAGGTGAACCTTTAAAAGAATAATTTTAAGAATCAGCCCAAATATCTTGGAATAGGAAAATTCCCATATCAATAAAATTGAGACTCCCGTGATCCATCCATACTTCTCAATCTGTCAATGGTAATATCGGTCAATCCCCACATCGTACACCGTTATATAAGGTTCGACGTTAGGATCTCCCTTTATACTTCATGTCAGAATTCTGAAATTAGTGCATTTCCCCATGAAAGTTTAGATTGTCAACATCGTACACCGCTATATTAGGGTAGACGTCTTAACTCTCCAAAATACCATGAAAAAATGGAACAACAATGTAGCTCGTATTTAATTTCCGCTAAGGTCTTGTAAATCAAGCACCGTACACCATTAGAGGTTCGGATGCTATAAAAATTGCAATACTCTATCGGAAAGTTCAATATCAGCATTAAATATGTTAAATTGATTTTTATTTTTGAATTAAGTTTAAATTCCCCTAATGTTGTTATTAATTATTTTCTCCCACGCACTTGCTATCCAGCACAGTACACCATCAGGTTCCGACCCTGTAGATCCACACGCCCCTTTTAAGAAAATACCAATATTCAATATTCCGCTTTAATTATTTAAAATCAAGTTTAAAATTTAGAATTCATTTCAAGAAATTATTAAATTCCCTTAATGTTGTTATTAATTATTTCCTCACACAGACTTGTAATCCAGCACCGTACACCATCGGGTTCGGACGCTGTAAATTAACACGCCTTTTTTTTGAGAAAATACCAATAATCACCATTTATTAATTTAAATTTAGAATTTTCCATTTCAAGAAATTATTTAGTGGTCGGGCAGAGTATCATTCGTACCTTTAATAGAATAATTTTTAGAATAGAATTCTTTGCTGTTGGCTGGCTATTTATATGGAGCCTTACCCTGTATCCAGCCAACGTCACACATCTCCCCTTGCCTCTTACTTAACTTACGGTATCTTCACCCTTATTGCGTGGCAATATAGGAACCCACTTCCCTTATGAAACATGACGAATTTGAAGTAGTTCTAGCGAGCGCAATGTAAGCCCACGACTGCTTGTTTTGAGCCCCATTAAAATTTACCATTGGAATATTATTATAATTTATGCATATTAAAATCTATTTTACTGAAAATTATTTGTCTTGCTGGGTTGAGAAACATTTGACACTTTCACTCTCTTTTGAAAAAATGCATTAATTTAAAATTAAAAGAAATCACTACTATTAATACCTAAACTAATGACCCCGGTTTGGTCCGTTTCACAGTATTGGCTAAAATAACTGACAAAAAGTAAATTCTTAGGTTAATAACAAAAACGTAAATTTTATATATTAATAATTTTTTCAATCTAAATTAAATAGAGCTTAGTTTGAAGAAGATACTGAGTTACGAGACTGAATAACAGATCTTCAAATTCCATCTCGGAAATTATTTCTTGACAAACAGCCCCCCTTAGAGAAAGTTGGCTAGCAGAAACAAATATTTTAGTATTTTAATTTTCTGCTTGTTGATCAGATTCAAATTGATATAATCGCATTTGTTTTGCTTTTACAATAGTGCTCTGACTCCTGAATTTACAAGCTTTATATGCAGGATGAAGTATACTTACCAAAATATAATATCTTTTTTATTCTATCCCATTAAAATGCTTTAGCTTTAAAGTTATTATTAAAGCTTTGATTTTTTGCATAATCTTCTTCTAGATTTAAAAAAAAGGAATATATTAATGGAATTGCATCTGCTAGTGTTGCTCGGTCTTGACTTAAAGTTTTTGTAGCATCACTAAAGCCAATACTTTTACTACTTCTTCGTCTTAGATCCATTGATGGTTACTTAAATGGTATGAGCATTTTAGATCCAGACAAGCAGCTTGAATTTTAATTCGTTATTCATGCAGTCTCTTTAGCATTTCATATGTAGACTCTCATCGGTTGGGTTGTGCTGAATGAAAGCATGCTGCACAATATTGTATTTTTGGTGTAGTAATTTTACAGCTTTTTGAATGGCTAAAATATCCCACTGTTTTTTGCAGAATTATTATAATATCTTTAACGTGCTCTGTTATACCTATGAAATCATTTAAATTGGAAGATGCGTCACTGCTCCACAAGTCAAAATCGTTGAGTTCAGCTTTTACTTTGTCTTTCATTCGAGGATACATATTCGGCAATATTGTTTGAGTTATATGCGTTCTAGAAACCATATCATATTGCGGGCAAATTAAATTAAGCAGAGCACAGTTTGAAGAAAATACTGACTTACGAGGCTGGATAACACATCTTTAAATTCCATCTCGAAAAATATTTTTGGACATACAGCCCAAATGCGGCCGCTTGGAGAAGGTTGGCTAGCAGAAACTCAACTCTCAGTATTTTAATTGTCTGCTTGTTTATCGGATTCAAATTGAAAGCATCGCATTTGTTTTGCTTTTACAATGGTGCTTTGACCCCTGAATTTTCAAGCTTTATATCCCGGATGAAGTATAGTTACCAAAATATAATACCTTTTTTATTCTATCCCATTAAAATGTTTTAGCTTTAAAGCTTTGATTTTCTGCGTCATCCTCTTCTAGATTTTTAAAAAAGGAATATATTAATGGAATTGCATCCGTCTTGACTTAAAGTTTTTGTAGCATCACTAAAACCAATACTTTTACTACTTCTTCGTCTTAGATCCATTGATGGTTACTTAAATGGTATGAGCATTTTAGATCCAGAAAAGCAGCTTGACTTTTAATTCGTTATTCATGCAGTCTCTCTAGCATGTTATATGTAGACTCTCATCGCGTTGGGTCGTGTTGAATGAAAGCATGCTGCACAATATTGTATTTTTGGTGTAGTAATTTTACAGCTTTTTGAATGGCTAAAATATCCCACTGTTTTTCGCACAATTATTATAATATCTTTAACGTGATTTGTTATGCCTATGAAATCATTTAAATTGGAAGATGCGTCACTGCTCCACAAGTCAAAATCTCGTTGAGTTCAGGTTTTACTTTGTCTTTCATTCGAGGATACATATTTGGTAATATTGTTTGAGTTATATGCATTCTAGAGACCATATCATATTGCGGGCACATTTTTTAGCATGTCTAAAGGCCTAGTTTAGTAACATAATCTAAGGGTTTCATATCTACACAAATCTTCTCAGCAATAAGTCGAATAGTTTCATTGGTCCAGGGTTCATCATAGAGCTTAGAAAAAAACTTTTGGTTTTATCTTGCTTTTTTACAAAGAGGAGGGGGGAGATGAAGCAAATTAAAAATATAATATTCATATTTGCTTTGCTTTAATTCCTGTATGTTATGTAACCTATTGCTTTTAAATTTTTTCCACCTCTACAAATCTCACGACTACAATATTTGAATATTTATTGGGGTCAAGGTACTTGGTTCTGAACTTGAAATAAATTTATTATTAGCTAAAGATGTTCTACTTATAAAAGTACTGACTCCTCCACGCACATTACTTTTAAAAAAATGCAACATAGCAGGATCGGTTAGCAATTTTAATTCAACTCCAGAATACCGCAAACATGCATCAAAACTTAAACCTGGAAAAATCTAATAATATGCAGGATCCAATTTTTAAGTCCTAATACGCGTTTTTCCAAAATGTTTAAAAACATCTGCAAGAAGTAACACATTAGATTTTAAATATATGTCGAAATATTCACCAATCGACTTACACTTAAACAAATTAAATACAACTTTGGCTCCATCATACTCTTGTTCGGAAATATGTTCATCTGTTAGATGAAGTTTGGACACTCCTCAGACCCAAAGTTTTTGCCGCCCCTATCTCTATACCTACCATCAGAGAGCAATTTTCCTCAAGAAAATGCGTCTCCAGGCGCTGTATGCTCTTACGTATCTCCATACATTACCTAGTTTTATGTTTTTATGTCCATTTTTTAACATGATGCAGTACAAATGTAGACAAATAATTGCCACCAAACCGCGCTTGCAGATATGAGTAACTTTGGGAAGTCGCCGGGGAAATCCCAGTTTCGGCCAGCAATAGAGATTTCCCCGATAGAAATCGTAAAATAATCGTTATTTCAAAATATCGATTAATAAGTATCGGTACATCGAAATGTCGATCATTGATACCTCCAGAGTTAAGAAACGTTTGTAAAATAAACATCTGAAAAGGGTTTGGTAAATTGCGCATGTGCAGTGAGAGAGCTATGCTTATACAGGCGAGTTGACAAAGTAGTAAAATTTAACCTTCAATCGCGTCTAAATAGCTGTATTTCAATTCAATTTTTTGTCTCAATTTATTGCCAAGAAGTTGGAACTTGGTTTATCTTTTTTGTCCATGTGGAAGAATATTCTATTGATATTTCGTATTTTTAATTAGTACCAACTTACCCAGCTTTGAGGCTAAAATTGGTTGTTGTGGTCAATCAACTCAAGTAGACTCGCAGACCAGAGTTCAATGGTTTTGGCCTTGGAAGATTAATTATTCGGGTTTTAAGATCCTTTACACAAATAGTACACTATGTAAAAAATCGATCTCTCCTATTGGTCGATCAATCTTGTATTACAATATGTTTTCGTGATGCAATCAATTTCTGTCAAGAGCTCTCGTGGTGTAGAGGTTTAGATAGCTGGGTGTCACCTGGACGGCCCGGGTTCAAACCCCGTTGCTTCCTTTTATTATTATTTTTTAAGATTATGTTTCTAAACAGTTTTTTCCTTGATTTTGGGTATGTCTTGGGTTAGTTTGGGTTAGCACCTGGTTAGTTTCCTTTTCTGGAGCTCCCGAAGCGAGCGGAGGGCCACGCGGATCGACCAATAGGAGAGGCCGATTTTTATATAGTGCACTATTTGTGTAAAGGATCTTATAATGCTAATTATTCAAATAGAAAATAGAAAAAAGTTATATATATTAATATATATTAGAATTTGCTTTACGTGTACCAAGAAATTCATGAATTTTTTGGCACGGCTATTAATCGTCAAACCATAATAATCGCAGGATGAATCGTAATCGCAATAGTAATCGTTGCATCACTAGAAAAAAACTTTTAAATATGAAAGATTTAGGTTAGCTTGAGTTAGTTTGGATTATTTACTTTTAGAGTATTTTGCTGATCAATTAAATAGTCTTTAATTTTTTCTTGGACACAAATACTATGTAATAATAGACGTCAATTTGCTATACATCCTATAGGGTCATTTAATTTTTTTTTATGGCAGTGGTACACACACTAAAGGTAGATCCTATGGTCGCACTCAAATCAACCAGAGGTTTGGCAGGTGACCTCTCCGATTTTGATAATTTTTGGTGGGTCATTCTACCCATCTAGTAGCTGAAAAATCTGAAATTTCAATTTTTTCTGGCAAGTAGTTCTTTTTTAATAGATTTTCGAAAATCAAAAGAAGTTACCATTTTCCCTAAACATAATAATATACTCAGAGAAATCGAAAAATCTTAAGAACTACTTACACTGGAGGAGTGAGATCTCATTTAAAGGGCTTTGAAAATACTTTTCGAATGAGGTACCACTCGATTTAGGTTTCAAAAAATAGAACAAAATTTTGATTTTTTTTTCAAAAGTCTTTTTTCCGAAAATTACATTATTTTTGTCAATATTTTAGCAAGATATTCACCAAATTTCGGGAAAATTACAAAATAGTGATTTTTTTATATTAAACACCATTTTCAGAGTTTACCTAAGTGTTTCCAAAGTTTGGTTAATTGTTTACTTCTTTTCGTGTTTTTAAAGTAAAGCCCAAACAAAAATCTAACCATCCTATGACCCATCCTCCTCCACATACCCACCTACCACCCTTTCCTAGAAAGAAATTCAACAAGACCAAAAGTTTCGATGTTTGCTATTTGTTTCAAGCAGAAACTTGTTGTAATTCCTTAACAGGCGCGCCTTAACCATCCCACCCCTCACCCCTTCCTAGAAAAAAAGATCAGCAAGCCCTTAAGTTTCAATATTTGCTATTTTTTTTCAAGCAGAAACTTGTTAAAACTTACTGACACGCGCGCATCTAATTTGGTACGTATTCTTCCATCTCCCCCTACCAACCTTGGTTGTGTTTTCTGCAAGAAAATACCTGTAGTGCAGTGCAGGGTGTGACTGCAGTCCAATTGATTTTTTTTAATTCTCCCTTCACTGCAGGTATTTGCGTGCAGAAAACATAAACACGGGCGGTAGGGGGGGAGGTATAAGGATACTTACCAAATTAGATACGCGCGTGTCAGCAAGTTTTAACAAGTTTCTGCTTGAAAAAATAGCAAGTATTGAAACTTATGGTCTTGTTAATTTTTTTTTCTAGGAAGGGGTGGGGAGTGGGATGGTTAAGGCGCGCCTTTTATGGGAATTTCAACAAGCTTCTGCTTGAAAAAATAGCAAACATCGAAACTTTTGGTCTTGTTGAATTGATTGTGAGGCGTGGGATTGTGGAGGAGGATGTGTGATAGGATGGTTAGGCTTTTGTTTAGGCTTTACTTTAAAAACACGAAAGGAACTTAAGAATTAACCAAACTTAGTAAACACCTCAGTAAACTCTGAAAACACTTTTTTGTAATTTTTGCTATGTTTTCAAATTGTTAATATTTTTTCCCTATGAACCCAGCATTTTTCCATCTCGAAATTTGGTGAATATCTTGCTAGAATATGGAAAAAATATTATAATTTTTTGAAAAAAAAAATTAAAATTAAAAAAAAATCAAGTTTCTTTGAAACATCTATATCGAGTGGTACCTCATTCGAAAGGTATTTTCAAAACCTTTTAAATGATATATAACTCACAGCTCTAGTATAAGTAGTTCTTAAGATATCTCGATTTACTTTAGTATATGTTTAGGGAAAATGGTCATTTTTGATTTTCAAAAATCAATTAAAAAAGAACTACTTGTCAGAAAAATTTGAAATATGGGATTTTTCATCTACTGGATAGGTAGAATAACTGTTATCCAAATTGGTGAGGTGATCTGCCACACCTCCTTTTATTTTGATTGGTTTTGATGTGAAATGACCCTATAATAGTAGGCAGATCTTTAATAAGAATAACACATTATATAAGCTTCGATTAAAATAATAAAAATGTCCTTGGACGTTTTCTTGGAAATACGTTTTACGTAAATAAGAGTCTTATTTGCATATATAACGGTAAATCAGCCAAATTGTCATGTTTATTCTAACAAAGATTAAATAAGGTTAGTGAGCATCGCTTATTCTTGCAGTTCGGCCGATTAATTCTTGTCTCGTATTTGGCATGATATTTTCCCTTGACTTGTGCGAAATTTAATCACAGAAATACAATCCTCAATTTTTAGGATTGAAACAACCTATCCCCTTAAATAGAAACGAATTTGAAGGCCAAGAAACTGAATTTCAGAGAAAAGAATATGATGGAGAGTCAGCACGCAAATTTCTAAAGAACGAAGTCAAAAAGTTCATTATATCCGACGAAAAGGTAAGTAGTGTAGAAGTCGAGTAGCAGATCTATCAATAACAATAATTACAAAAGACGAAGTCAAAACAGCAATTTATCATTTCAACTTCCTTTACCAAATTCTTTTAAAAAAAAAAATCAATAACTTTATACTTTTTCTGTCATTCGTTTATGTTGGAGCATTTCTATATTATTTCGTCAATGTCAAATAAAAATATGTCTCAAAGAATACTGAGATTAAATTATAAGTATCTTTATTTAGGAAGTTTCAGAAATATTTTGCACGAATTTCAAATAGAAAAGCATGAAAATCGCTATAATCTTCAAAATCGTCAATATTTCAGGATTTAGAGAGTCATTCTTTATCTATTGAATGGTAAAAACTGTAGATTTTTATGTATTTGGTTAATTTTTAATTCGCGATTATTCGAAAATTTTGCGAAAGAACAACTTTGGAAATATAGAAATTCTTGCTAATCGCGAATTTCAGCGGCTATAAATAATTTTAATTGCGCAACAATCTTGTCAAAATTTAAGTGTTTATAGAGTCGCTTTTTCTCTATTGAACAGCAAAACTCTCATTCTCTTATCTTGTTTGGTTAATTTTTAATTCGCGTTTGTTCGAAGCAAGGGGTCTCTTACTTTAAAAAAAGATGTACATGTAATGCCAAAATATCACTTTAAGCGCGACTGCCAGGGAATGCCCAGTGACTTTAGGGACTGCCGTAAAATTTTATAGGCTGCTAGAGACTGCCTAAAATGTTTAGGAACTGCTTGTGACTGCCTAAGACTGCTTGCGACTGCCAAATACTTTTCAAGTCTACTAGGAATTGTCAACAAAAGAAAATACCATAAATAATTATCTCTTTATGCCTTGGCCAAGGCCCTGGTGTTCTCCCATTTCTTTTTATTTGTGTTGTAGCGAAATTTTTAGGTATTATTAAGAAACTAAATGAGTAGGAACAAATTAAAATCAGGAATAATCTAAGCAACCAAGTTCGTATATTTAAATATCCCATTTATCGAAAATAATGGACATTTTTGAAAAACAAACTAAAATGTAAGCAGGTGTAATATTTCGTATAATTATTAGGTATTTAGAATGTCGGATTTACTTGCCCCCATTTGCTAAACACTGTATCATCCATGGTTATGGGATCCTCATACCGACTTCGCTTCGAATATATAACACCCTGCATAAAATATAAAAATTCTTAAAATATCCCATTAAAAAATATAATATAAACATTCTTGCAATGTCCTCTTAAAAAATATTACTATTATTTGCCCTTACGTCACGGTTAGTAACGTTATAAAAATTTTAGCGATTAACCAACATCTCTTTCTCGAGTAAAATAATTAAAAAGTTTGAAAATAAGAGCCCGCTTCTTCTTATTAAACCAACGATTCATTTTAAAAATGATTTATTCCGCGCTTTAAAGAAAATCCGTCGTTTGACACCATATTTGACACTAGTTGATACCTGTCAAATGACATTTTACCATTGATGTAGAAAATACGTCCATGGTGTAAAGAGAGATACCAAGCTATGACGTAACGGCAAATAATGGTTGTACAAATTTTATAATCCAGCACATTTATATTTTAAAAAGTAATTAGACACTCTTTTTAAGGTTTTGTATTTTCCTATAGTATTAAGTTCCATTTGTTCCTGGCGTTTCAGTTTAAAGGGATAGTTTCGAGCAATATTAAATGGTCCATACAAAATAAATTTTTATTTTGCAATCTGAATACCATCTTTTACCATATGAAGTCGTCAAGTTCTTTCTTCAGAAATTTCATTTTATATTTATTGCTTGGTAAAATTTCGACAATACGGCCAATATACTAGGTATCATCGTAAAATACACCAGCATAGTACTCTTCTTGTTTTATGGTATTACAAGTAGTAGTGTTTTGATTTTATGTTAACTCAACATCTGAAAATTATTCATCTTCAAATTCACTTAACGGTTCAACTGTGGTAAAATCTTCAGAACTTTCCTCACTGCTTCTGTCTCTATTTTTCTTTCTTAGAATTTTAATTTTTGGTTCGTTTTTTTTTGTTTGGCAGTTTTTTTCAGAAGTTCTACATTTGCTTGGGGTACTTAATGACTTACATCTGAACTGATAAGTCTATCACTAGAGAGCCTACCATGATGCTTTTAAGAAAATACCAACATAAAGTACTACATACATACAGTTAAACTATCAATATCCAAATTTTAACAGGGTGACTCGAATTCGAGTCTATGTATAGGGAACTCGAGAACCGTAATAGCTACAGGTCCGTCAAATTAGGGTAAAATTGCGCATTTAGGTGTCTAACAATATGCCGTTTAGAAAGTTTTGAAATTTCGAATATTTTCGGATATATCCGGGAAAAACCGAAATATTGAAAAATCGCTTTACTTCTTTCCCGAGCTTATTTAAAAACGGATTTCAAATTGACTTGCACTTTTGCATTGCCACTTTTTCAGCTCTATCCAATGGTGGTATTCAGTTTGGAATCCGTCGTTTCATCTTCATTAGCTTTTTTAGTTAAATACGAACTTTAATTTTTTTAGCGTTTTTCAAATGACATTGGTGTTATAAATATGAATATGTGTTTTTAATTTATTTTTGTTTTTTTTTTTAATTTTATATTTATTTTTTTTAAGTTATTTATTTTCCTTTGGGGTGAAAAATAAATAAACTTGTTTATTTAATTTTACTATATTATATTTTTATTAAAAATAAAGGTCTTAATTTTCCACTTAACACAAAAAACAAAATAAAATATTTTTATAGAATGTAATAGTTTCAAAAGTAACAAACTATTTAAATTACGTCAAAGCAAAATAAGTAATTTGAAACAAAAATAAAAATAAAAAAATATAATAAAAACACATATTCATATTACCTAATAACGCCAATATAATCCGAAAAACGATAAAAAAATTCATATTTAAAAAAGGAAGTTGATGATGACCCCTTGAAGACGAAACGTCGGATTCCAAACTGAATATCACCATTGGATAGAGCAGAAAAAGTGGCAATGCAAAAACGCAATCCGATTTGAAATCCATTTTTAAATTAGCTCAGGAAAAAAATAAAACGATTTTGCAATATGTATTTCGGTTTTTTTTTTCGGATATCTGGAAATACTCGGAATTTTAAATCTTTGTAAACGGCATATTGTTACGCACCTAAATGCGCAATTCTGCCTTAATGTGACCGACACTGTATCTCTTACGGTTTTCGAGTTAGCCATACATAGATTTGAATTCAAGTCATCCTGTACATCATCATGACCTTCAATATTTGGTTCTATTGCAATATTTTCTTCAAATGGTTTAATGACTGGTTCTTCGGAATACAGTGGATGATGCATGCAGTTCACCTTCATGTCCTAGATTAACTCCCATCTCACTTATGTCACACAATGCGTCATCTTTAGCTTTTTCTAAAACTATTTTTATGCTTTTGATTCAAAGAATGTCTGTTGTTTTCATAATATTTACTCCATGGCGAGTATTTCATTTTTCGCGCGGAAAAATAAAGTGGTTATCTACCGTCCAAATATGTATAAATTATATTTTTAACGTCAAAAGCGTACTAACAAAATCTCAATATAAACTCAAAAAATTGTCACACGTCATTCACAACCATCACCAAATAATTAGCCTAATAGACAATGGAATGGCGCGCAAACTGCAATAGTGCTTACTTGCTTGCAGCAAAACAAATAGACACCTTGCTCAGCTTGTTGGCTGCCGTGGCCCTTGCGTTACGTGGTTCTTGACCATTCCTTGTAACAAAACTTGCTGATCGCCTGCTAAATTCCAAACGACTGCCGCCGACTGCTACTGATTTGTTAGGGAATGCCTTAGGACTGCTGCGACTGCGAAAGAATGCCCAGAGACTACCAGTGAATGTTAAGACGACTGCCTATGACTGCCAATAATTACTAGTCGACTGCTCTATGACTGCCTGTGACTGCCAAGAATATGTACATGTAATGCCAGTAGTGAAAGACCCCTTGGTTCGAAGCCGCGGCAGTCAATCTACTACTTTGCTGCCTAATAAAACAAAAAAACTATATTTTGAAAGCTACTTTTTCGAATACATTTGGACAATCGCGAATTAACAATTAACCAAATACGTCTGAAATTGCGGTCTTTACTGTTCAATAGGGAACTAATGACTCTATAAATTTTACATTATTATAACAGGCTTCACATTTTTGATCGGCGCTGAATTTCGCGTTTAATAATAGTTTCAATATTTGTAAACTTATTTTTTCGCATACCCTCAAATACGATAAGAAAATGCGGTTGTTACAGTTTAATAGAGAAAGAGCAACTCTATAAGTACTTAAATTTGGACTAGATTATGCGGATTACACATTTTTTACAGTTACGGTTTTTACTGTCCAATAGAGGAAAAACGACTCTATAAGTACTCAAATTTTGTCCAGATTATGGCGGATTTCAAATTTTTCATGATTTTTGGTCAAGACAAGATCTATTAGAATTTAACGTCAGAATATTAAAAATCCTTATGAAAAGAGTTGAATTAAACAGCTCTGCAATAATATTTTAGCTACCATGGTCTGAAGCCAAAATAGCATGTGAGAATCAAAGCATGAACTTAGCTAGCCCAGAAGATGTTTTTGAACGGCAGTCGCTTGCATCCTATATTAAACAAAACGATTTAGTACCTGCTCACGGATACTGTAAGTACAGCTATAAGATTTTATTTATTGCCAATATAACTACAATAGGCCACTGAAAATGTTGTTGAAAGCAATAATTTTAAATTCGAATTTAATATTTTATTAGATAAGGATTTTATCGGTGATCTTTTAAAATTTAAATAGCAGATTTCAAATTCAAAGTAGCACATTATCAAAGATTAAGAGGAAAATCTTATTGACAAACATCACTTAATTCTGAGGATAAAATTGACTAACCAGTTTCAAATTAAATATTTACTATTTATACCGATATAAATAAATAATTTTAGACAGATGAATGTTGATGAATTTTAATTAAAACTTTGGAAAAGTGTAATTTTTATCGATAATTTCCAATGCTCAAGAAACATTGGCAGGCATTTTGTTCTTAATTTTTAAACACCCTGTCGATACATTAAATTGTAGTGTTTTTATTTTTAGGCATTACCTTTTTTAGCATTTTATTTTTTCATTCATCTCAATGCCTGTTTTTTTTTTAGAGGAGATACAGTTCAGATTTCCATTAATATCTATTAAATTAAGTTGCTAAGTACAGAGTGTTTCTTATGTTGTGTCGCTTATTTTAGGAATAGTATAATTAATAAACTATTTCGGGACCGGAAAAATACATACTGAGTCAATAGTATGAAAAATGTGCCACTAGATTCTCAAAAAATGTTTTCATAAAAACGTTTTAAAAAATCATAATAAATATGACACATTATGTGGTATTAAAATTTCGAACAATACTGCTGAAGCAGAATTTAGCTCCCCTTTGGGCCGAAGAGTCTTTTTAAATATTATATCCAATTTTAGCAGAATACTGGATCGGTGGTAAACGTAATCCTGGTACAGATCAATTTGTCTGGGCATCTAGTGGAAAAATCCTAAGTCCATTTGGTTGGTTGCCTTTCGAACCTAATGGCTTTGTTGATGAATACTGTATAGAATGGAAAAATGAAGGTGGCGTTATGGGATGGAAAAGTTTCTATTGCGGGATGCCAAAAAGGTAATTTTAGAGCTGTCTCGAATAAAGTTCTAATTATATATTGAAAAGTAAAGTAATTTCCATGTAATATTTTAAGCAGCTTGGGCAGAATTTACTATCATCCATAGAATTAGATTTTCAGATGCGAAAATTGTTTCTCATTGATCGCCGGAAATAGTGACCGAATGAAACGAATTAATATCATCGAAGTTACGAAAATGCCAATTTTTTCTTATTGATTATATTTCGAAAATTTTAAAAAGGTCGTTATTTTAAGGCATTCGAAAAATCATCCCAATTTACTTGATGGAAAACAAACAAAAAGGAATTTTAAAATTAAATATACAATTTCTAGGAAGTGCAGAATATTTACGTAACATTTTCTTTACATTATTTCATGCTATTTATATTAATATCGTTCTGTCGCCACTTATTTCATATTTTTCTTAATTGCAGTAGTTTTTATTCCTCATATAAACATTGAGGGTGAAAAATTACCCTCATAAACCCCCTTATGAGGATCATCAGCAATTGCGACTGAATATATTTAAGGTCATCCAGTGGCAAATAAATTTCATTACCTCTTTGAAATCTCTAAAGGGATTTTCATAAGAACGAAAAGATTAATGAGACGCAGCAGTAGAAGAGCTCCTATTCTCCGTCATCTCTGACGTCGTATTATCCTGAGCTAAGCCTCCGTCTACCTAACCTTGATATGACTTTGAACGACCTTAGAGCTCATTGACATTGCCTTAATCTTGAGCGAATTGAATCTTGAATGAGTTTGAGAATAAGAACTTGAAGTTGCCCTTAAACGACCTTATATATCAAGTCGCAACTTATGGGGATGTTCAGGCGCTTCCACTGGACATTGATATGATTATATATGCTAGAAGAGATAAAAATAAATACATAAATGCCATATGCAACGAAATACAAGAACACGCTGATCGTCAGGAACCTAAAGAACTGTTCAATAAAGTAAAATATCTAACTAGGGAATTGAGGGCACAAACACAGATCATTAAAGATGAAAAAGGCAACATCATAACAAATCTTCAAGGGATAGCGGAAACATGGAAAAACTACTGCGAACGTCTATACTCGGATACTAACCCTGAAGACGAAATTGAGGAAATCACAGATTGGGAGAAAGAACCAAATATTCTCAGAAGCGAAGTAGTAGCTGCCATAAAAAGACTGAAACTAGGAAAATCAGGTGGAGAAGATCAAATAACAGCTGAAACCATAAAAGGTATGGGGGAAGACGGAATAAAGGTTATTCACACAATATGTGAAGAAATATGGAATACGGGAAAATGACCATCTGATTGGTGTAAATCCGTGTTCATTACAATCTATAAAAAAGGAACCCCAACAGATTGTAGCAATTACAGAACAATCTCTTTAATATCACATGCAAGGAAAGTTCTCCTTAGTGTCATCAATGGAAGGCTAAAAGTGTTTCTGCTACCCCAAATTTCGGAAAAACAATCTGGGTTTGTCTCTGAAAGAGGAACCCGTGAACAAATCTTAAATGTCCGTCAAATTGTCGAGAAAACACGCAAATTTAATGTGGAAACTTACTTATGCTTTGTAGACCATTCTAAAGCATTCGACTGCGTAAACTGGCAGAGAATGTGGGAAATACTTCAAGAAATGGGAGTCCCATACCATCTGATTTGGCTCTTAAAACCACTGTATGGAAACAACATGACTACAGTACGAATAAATAATACCTACTCTGATAGGTTTAAGTTGGGTGCAGGAGTTCGCCAAGGATGTGTATTGTCACCACTGCTATTTAATATATATAGTGAGCATATCATGCGAACAGTTTTCGATGACAGGGCTGGAGGAATAGCAGTGGGAGGACGTAAAATTAATAACTCTCATAGAGAACTAGAAGAGATAATGCAGAAACTCAGCAACGTAAGTCAACAATACGGACTAACAATCAATGCCAAAAAAACAAAAGTTTTGATAATTGACCGCTCTAGAAATAACCAAGTAGAAGTCACAAGCATAGCGGGATATGAAGTAGTCAAAAAGTTCAACTACCTAGGATCGATAATAACAAATAATGGCGGATGTGAAGAAGAAATAAGACGACGACTAATGATGGCTAGGTCAGCAACAAACTGACGAAAATCTGGAAAGACACCGATATAACTAAAGCTACGAATCTTCGACTTGCATCCACACTGATCTTCCCTATTGCAACATATGCTTCTGAAACGTGGACTATTAAGAAAGCTGACGCTAACAGAATCAACATCTTTGAGATATGGGTATACAGGAGGATATTGCGAATACCATGGACAGCACATCCCACAAATGAGTCTGTGCTCCAAGAACTATATATTAATACCAGACTCAGTACAATAATAAACAGAAACATTCTGAGGTACTTTGGTCATATCACTAGAAGGAGAGAAGGCATGGAAAGACGGATCGTCGAAGGTGGAGTCGAAGGCAAAAGATCAAGAGGCAGATCTCTTTCACGATGATCTGATCAAATTTAAAAAATCACAGGACTATCCCTCCCGGAAGCATCTCACAAAGCACAATATAGAGATGAATGGTCAATCACAGTCAAGCAAGCATCATGACGTTACCATATTCTTGCGGAGGGTAACGGACTGAGGAGGAGAGGATATATGCTATTACAGTCATTCAAGAGCAAACTAACTTCATAATCTCTTTGAAAGTTAAAGGGATTTACATGGGGGGCCGAAAGATTTTCAGTAGTAGAAGAAAAGTGCCCATTCTCGCCCTCCCCTCACTGAGGTCGTAATACCTTGGCTAGACACCCGTCTGCATGACCTTGCAATGCCCTTAAAAGTCCCTGGGGATCATTGTCGTTGCCTTGACCTTAAGTGAGTTGTATCTTAAATGACTGAGAATATAAACGTAAATTTGCCCTTGAATAACCTTAAACATATCAACTGCTGTATTACCTCCTAAAATACCTTATGAGTATCATCATCAATTGCAACTGGATATGTTTAAGGTCATTCAAGGGCAAATTCATTTCATAATATCTTTGAAACTTAGTTGGATTTTAAGGGCGAAAATATTATCAGGTAATAAGACGCAGTAGTAGAAGAAACCCCATTCTCGCCCTCCCCTTACTCTTTTATATCTGACGTCTAGAATTTTCAGCAGTTGCGACAGGATATATTTAAGATCATTCAAGAACAAATTCTTTTCGTAATCTCTTTGAAAGTTCAAGGGATTTTCACGATGGCGATGGCGAAATCATTATTAGGCAATGAGCCCCAGTAGTAGAAGAACCCCCATTCTCGCCCTACCCTCACTCTGTCGTCTAAAGACGTTGAGCTTAGCCCGCGTCGACTTAACCTTGGGATGTCCTCGAACAATCTTCGAGAATATTGTTTTTGTCTTTACCTTGAGTGAGCTGAATCTTGAATAACTCTGAGAATATGATCTTGAAATTGTCCTTCAATGACTTTAGGCAATACCCATTTTATGAGGATGATCAACAGTTGCGACTGGCTTTGTTTAAGATCATTCAAGGGCTAATCAATACCATAATTTATTTGCAAGTTGAAAAGATTTTCATAAGAGCGAAAAGATTATCAGGTAATGAGCCGCAGTAGTAGAAGAATCTCATTCTCGCCCTTCCATCTCTAACGTCGTATTACCTTGAGCTAGGCCTCCGTCCATTTGACCTTGAAATTACTTTGGACGACGTTAGAGATCATGGGCATTTCCTTGATCTTGATTTTTGAGAATAAAAACTTGATTTTGCCATTGAACGACCTTAAATATATCAAGTCACAACTGTTGAACACCCTAATAAAACTTCTTATGGGGATGCTCGGCAGTTTCGACTAGGTATTGATTAGATATGATATGAATTCAGGTCATTCAAGAGCAAATTAACTTGATAATCTATCTGACAGTTAAAGGGATTTGCATGGGGGCAGAGAGTAACTACGGAAACTACAGCTAAATGTTACTTTTGATAAACGTCAGATCTGACAAACAAGGTGTTTGAATAATATGCCCATCCCAGGACGGAAATATTATATTCCCATCCTAGGACGGATATGTTATATTCCCTTACAGTTATTGCATGTTGCTAAGCAACGAATACAATATACTGGAATGATAACTTTTGCGGTGGGAAAACACATCGGAAAGGTGTAGTTTTTCGTCCGATCGGATAAAATATTTATTTGTTTTACTAGGCAGCAAAGTAGTAGATTGACTGCCGCGGCTGATAGTTCATAGCCGAGCGTAGCGAGGCTAGGAATTCAGCTAAGGCAGTCAATCTACTTTGCTGCCGAGTTGAACATATAATTTTTTCTCCGATTGTTTATAATGATATATGTATATTGTATATTTGCAAATTGTTACAATTCCCACAATCTTTTTATTTTTCCTGTAGTGACAAACTAAGACAAAATTCGATAGAAATCGCAATTGTTGGAACGGTTGGTTGCTATGGAAATGTATATGTCCATAATAATTATAGTTTGACAACTTATGTCAAACGTTTTATTCCCATGGAGACTAATCACTTTGCTGCCTAGGCAGCAAAGTACTTACTTTGCTGCCTGGACAGGAAAAGTAATACTTTGCTGATTGATATGTGCCTGCAAAATTAATATTTGCTGTCAATCGGAGAAAAACAATTTTTCTGGTACTCGTACCTGGATTTGTTTTAATAATTTCCAGTACTATTTTTTCCCTCTCATCAGTATCTTGCTCTGTTTTATCAGTAAGGATATTTTTAAACGAGCCTTGATAAAAGGTGCAACACATGGGATATTCCATTCAGGACACAGTTTTATGTGATTTGTTTAGCACACTGGGCTCTTTGATAATAGAAACGAAGACAAGCAATTATTCACACATTCACATGATATACTGAAAACGTTTCCAAATATTGTTTAGCATGAAGTTTCAAGAAAAATTATTAAAAATAAAATCATAACTCCTAGCCCCATCTATGGGGAAAATAGCCGTTTCCCTTGCCAATAAAAATGAGTTGACCAGTAAAAATAAAACGAAAGCCAAACTGATTTTTGGCCAATTTTCTTTTAAAGAACTACTACAACTATTTCTTTATTTTAGAATCACCTTTCCAAGTATCCTAATGCAATCGTGGTTATGGTATTTGGTTCAATCGTTTTAAAAATAATTAAAATTACATGCATAATTGCTGAAATTGTATAGAAATTATTTGTAATATCAATCGTGATTTTAATATTTAAATGTTTCTGAAATCAGGGTATAAGAAGTTTGTACAATTTTCAAAACATACATAGTGTTCAATTTAAAGTGCACACACACGTTGATATATTTAAGATTTACCACGTTTATTTATTTCATCTGGTAAAAAGTTATGTACTGCTCAGATGGAATGCTGACTTCATATTTGAAGTTTACTTCCATCTTTTGTAATACCCTTTCTAGAAGCTGCCTAAATAATACGGAATGGTCCTGCACAACTTTGTATAACCAATATTTTTCCTCTATTCCTCAGAACAAAGCATTTTTTATGCTACATCTTATATTTTTTCCCATATGTTGCGAATAATCCATCAGTGATTATATATGGTGCAAAATACTATCAATGCAACTGCTGAAGCACAATATCGTTCCAAATGTTCAAAACATGTTATCATTTTAGGTACATTTGCGAAGAAACTGCTACCGATGAAGCTCGAAAGAATGACGAAAAATCTTTTGGCGATCAAAATGAAGAAGAATATAAAAATAGGTACAATTTTATACCCACCTACGCTGATCCGGTAATTAATCTAGAAACCTCCACAAAAAATATGCCAAGTTCCAGTAGTGCTGAGAAACGGATTTTGAATGAGAGACTATACCATTTTATAAATCGCCTCAGGGAGCCGGTAACTGATGAAAATATAGTAGTTTCCAGCGATTCGCCACCAGAGGGCCCAGATTATTATTACTATTACGATTCCGACCCTCTCTAGTTTAATTTTCTTATTCTAATGATATTAATTTTCTACTGGTTGTAATGTTTCAGTCGGTTGACAAATTATCATGGTCACTGCACCATGTTGCAGATGATCATGGTTTCACAACTCCATATCTTTACGAAATTTACTATGTAATAGTACCAAAGTCATCGCTTATAGTCCGTATAATGTGTGCTATGCGGACGATTTAGCAAGAAGTAAATTCCTTAGAGCAATGTGAAAGAAGGACGAACATAATTCAATTTCCCTAATATTTTGACCACCCGCTGAAAATAGTAACAAATAAAATTTTCCAAAAATAAAATTAAGAATACCTAAAATATTCGACTTTAAGAGGCAAATACAAAAATGTTGTCAATATTGAGGACCAAAAAACCTCTTTCGACCTTCTGTTTGAAAAGTATATTATTAAATTTAATTTTTTCTCATTTTAATATTATATTTAAAGTGGGTGTACGCCAAGTCCGGCTCAAATAAATAATTGCTAGATTTACTAAATTTGTCAATCTCGATTTCCATTACAAAATAATACTATTATTAATTAACATCCGATTTACCTTAGTGCTTAAATTTAATCTATATCATATAAAAGTCGATATTGTTATGAATAATTATATATTAAGGTTAAAGCGGAAATTTGTTACAATTTATTTACACTTTAGTTCGCTTTTGGTAATTATATTTAATTTATTAAAAGCAAACTTAATAGGATAGTCAGGATATATATGTTTGGAGCATGCTAATGATATTTATTTCCAAGGGTACAAAATAAAATATTTGGAGGTTCGACAAGGAATGAGTTTATTTTAAAGTTTAGATGGGAATAAAATGGAATATTCTTGGTGTACACTGGTTCACTATTTTGGAGTTTCCCGGAGTTGACGTCACCGGAAGATATCCTGGTGGTTTAGAGGATTCACCAGGAACGTCAATTGTTCTGTCTTAATTTTGCGAGGAACCTAAGTTAAATTAGTTTCAACTTTTTTAGAGAGTGATTAATATACAAAAGGAGTAGAAATAACATCTAGTCTACTACGCGGGAAAATAATAAAACATGTAAAAATAAATAAAAGTAAAAAAAAAATTAAAAACATCTTTTATTAAAATGTACTAAAAAGAAGAAAATAAAATTTGAAGTAAATCAAACCCATTATTTTGTTACATTAAATATTTTTATATGATATAAAAGCTTGTCGCGAGATTTTCCTGTTTAAATTTCTCGCGACAAGCTTTTATATCATATAAAAATGTTTAATGTAACAAAATAATGGGTTTGATTTACTTCAAATTTTATTTTCTTCTTTTTAGTGCATTTTAATAAAAGCTTCTTTTTAAAAATTTATTTTTTACTTTTATTTATTTTTTACTTTTTAGTAGGTGTTATGGCATAGCAAAATCACAAATTTAGTAAATAATATATTTTTATTTACAAAACTTAGATTTGTAGTATATAATAAAAGCCACTTTGAATCCGCCATTTAAAATTTTCAAAATCTGATAAAAAATGTATATTCCATGTCCCTAAAAATCCCCTAATACCAATTTTATACGAAATCGGACATACTTTAAGTAGTGCCTTCACCACTAACCTTAAAAGGGAGGGGGGAAGTGTAAGCAACACCACTGTCTTTATAAGAATAAACAATGGCAACACCATAGTTTTATATTTTCATTTGAACTACAAACGCATACCAAATTTGAAGCTAATTGGATATGTAGAAGTCAGCTAAAATTGACTTGCAACATTTAACCCAATATCGGCCATGTTGAGCCCGCCATTTTGAATTTTCAAAACTTGATAGAAAATTCATATTCCTTGTCCCCAAAAACCCCCATAAATATACCAATTTTAAACGGAATCGGACATACTTTAAGTAGTGCCCCCCTCCCCTTCCCCTGAAAGGGGGGGAGGTGTAAACAACAATATTATTTATTTATTTATTTATTTATTTAGTGATACATTTCTAACAGGCCGAAGCCCAATTACAAGAAATTCAAAACTAATACTAGGAATATTTTCATTGAAACAGTATACATTTAAACTAATACTAAGGAAAGAGAAACTAATTAACAAGATTAAGAAATAACACCATAAACTTAAAGTTAATTGACTCTAAACTATAACCAGACGCATCACGTAGATTGAAGATGCCCAAGTATTGTTGATAGATTATCAAAATTGATGTCACAGAAAGAGGAGATTTTATTGAAATTATCGCACATATTATTAATAGGATTCAGACACGATACATTTGATCTGGCACGAGACAGGGAAAAAGAAGAATGATATCTAGCACCCATACGGGGAACATGGAAATTAATCTGTTGGAGTAAATCCGGACTATTGATTCTGCCATGTAATAGTTTATACAGAAAAATGACGCAGATTCAAAGAAACTTCACTGAATCTGGACAGAATAACATTGTGGTCACTACCACGCTCAGGATAAATTCCGTCCTCCTTAAATATTAAATGTTTTAAGAACCTTCTCTGAGCAGACTCGACTTAATATCTGTGACATTCATAAATAGGACACCATATAATAGCACCGTAGTCCAATTTAGATCTAACAAGAGTTTGAATGTAGATATTTGGCAGAAATGCTTACAGTTTCTTAAAATAAAACCCAACGATCTAGATGCACAACTAACCATCTGATCGATAAGTGGGATAAAAGAAAATCTCTGGTCAAACACCCCGCCCAAATCTTTTACGCATAATAGCCTATTTAAGATTGTTGTGTCAATAGCATAGTCAAAGAACAATGGCTCCCTGAGTCGACCATAGGAAACAACATTGCATTTCGATGTGTTTAGGTTTAAGTTATTCAATATACACCACCGACTAACAGTACTGATGTTCGACTGAAGAACTGCACAGTCAGCAATTCTGAGGAAAATTTTCAAATCATCAGCATAGGCTAGTATACAGCAAACAACTTGAGTAATCAGATCATTTCTAAACAAAGCAAACAAAAGTGGTCCCAAGTTGGACCCCTGGGGCTCCCCAGAAGTCGAAACAAATAATTCTGATCTGAAACCCTCAATCTCGATAAACAGCTGCCTGTCCTCCAGATAAGACCTTAATACGTCTATCAGACCACGAGAAAATCCAAATTGACTAAATAACTTTCTGAGTAGGATATAGTGATCGACTTGGTCAAATGCTTTTTGGAAATCGGTGTAGATGCTTCTCTCGTCGAGAACATCACAAACATAAGATGAAAAACTGCAAAGATTTGTCGTACATGATCTCCCCGGATAGAAACCATGCTGATAGATTGATATTTTACTTTGAGTATTTGAGAATACAAATTTTTGCAAGACAAGGAAATGCCGCGATAATTTTCAACGCTTGGAATTCCATCAGAGCCGGACGTGACTTTATTTTTTAATTTTTTACAGGCAGACGTAACATCTTCAGGAGAAATAGTCGGGGTATTAATAACCTCAGAGCAATCCAATGAATCAAGATAAATTTCTTCGGCCACATCAGAGGACTTATAGACAGTCATGAAGTAGCTTGCAAAAGCAGAAACAATATTGGCAGGCCCCTGAAAGGAGTTGTTGGCATATCTCATAGTAGCAGGAGTACCAGCATGCACTTTCTTGCTCTGCACAAATGACCAGAAACTTGTGGGGTCGGTAACTATATTCGATTCAGCATTGCTAATGAAATCCATGTACGCCCGATGGGCTTGTTTATTAAACTACGTAGCGACTTAAATTCCTGAAGCAATAATGGAGACTTATTAGTTGATAAAAGACTACGTACTTTTTCTTTTTTGAAAATGTTGATGATAATCCCCTTAGTAAACCAAGGTGGAAACTTCCTTTTTCTGGGTACCTTGGGAGGGACAAATCTAGAGATTTGATTATTTAAGATTTCATAGAATGCTTCGCACGCTACAACAGGATTGGTGGAATCGGTAACAGAAGTCCAATCAGCAACAATCATTGAATTATAAAGATCAGGAAAATTGGCTTTACGAAAATTAAACTGACATTGAAATCACCTAGAAAGATAACGTTTTTATGTAGCATTATACCTGTTGATGAAAGTAACTCAAAAAACAATTCTACTACAGCGTTGGTTATGGAAGGAGGAATATAAACTATAAAAACGAAAAATATATAATAGTTAAATGTAATCTTACATCCTAAAAAGTCCACATTTGGTATCCTGTTTGTGACACATGAGACATCAAGCAGTTCGGTGCTGAGCCTTTTGTGGACGCCAAGCATGACACCACCACCCCTAGATTGGTGCGTCCTCTCAAAGCTTCGGTCATGACAATGAACTATATAGGAATCTGAAAAGAGCTCCGAGTCGAGGATGTCAGGTTGAAGCCAGGACTCAGTGACTGCCACCATATCACATTCAGAAGAGGCAATATTGGTATAGAAAGGGTGTGATTTAGTGCGAAGCCCTCGGACGTTTTGATAAGCACAGGTTATTACATCTCGGATTCCCGCATTAGGGGATGAGAGTTTTTTGATGATATGGTTGGAATTCCATTAACGTATCTTAAGACCAAATTATCCTCGCCTTTGCTGCGCCGATCTCTTAACTGTCCTTTCAAATCCAGAAGTTCTCTTAACTGCGCTGGAGACTGGTCAGCTTCAATATAGGTTTGGTGGCTATCAACAAACTTTTACGATTTTTCAGCAAAAACGACACATCGTTGCTATTTGGCAAGGTTACCTTTATGGGTCTGTATCCGCTGCGATTAGGCTTACCGACAGTCGCAATACTTGAGGCTTGAATTTGACGAGAGCCGTTGCTGGAGAGTAATGAGGATATTTGAACTAAGACAGGAGTATCTACATCAAGTTTAAAGTTAAAAATCATTACGTTATTCATGCGTGATTGTCTTTGAAAAACCTCCTGAAGTATGTCGTTACTATGGTGTTCTGTGTATTTCTGAGGCTGGTTTTCGGTTAACCCACCAGTTGGAATTTTCTGCCTGATATCAGCAATTTCCGACCTGATTTCAGCATTTATTCTCACTTGGTCTTCATATTTCGCCAATAAATTTGTATATTGCTTTTCAATATACTACTATTATAATATTGTATTGTCATCGTAACTATAAACGTGTACCAAATTTCAAGTCAATCGGACATTTAGAAGTAGTTCTAATTCAGCTTGCAAGATTTGATTACAGACAGACAGACCCACAGGTGAAAGTAAATAAAAGCTTGTAAAATAAATCTAATTGAAATCAATTAATTTATCTCACGCCAATTTGAGCAGAACTTCTGTTCAAAATTTGTATTTGAAAAATAATTGTGTCTTAAAGTGAGTAATGTACAAAACAAAGATTCAATTAGCAATGGACTACCAATTTGAAAGGTAATTATACAGGAAACAAGTAATGAATGAAAGGTATTTCAAATCATTTCAAAATGAATATAAAATATCAAACATCAATTTGAGACAAAGTTATTTTATTTAGTCTAAAAATTAATACGAGACAAATATGAAGATAAATTCAACATTGAAATATTGGGATAAATGCCTAGGTTCTTGTTTCCGCAAAGACCTAAAGTTGTCCTGAGAATGTTGTTAAATATTAAAGAAAAGGTAAATCGAATATGTGCAGGGTTAAGAATAATCAATTAAGACCACCCCTAACAAGATCAGATATTGCAAACCATAGATAGCGATACTGGTGGAAGTTATATAGAGTCTCGTACAGTTATCGGGCGCTTAAATTAATAACTTCTCAAAATTGCTTTTCTAATCAAAACCTATAAGCAAGGACAGTTAGTTATATTAGTTGGAAGTAATCCAACTAAAACAGAAATTCAATAATCGTCGTTCTTTTGTAGGGATAAGATGAGATGATTATATGCAAAAGATACAATGAAAATGATATAATTGGCAATGTTTATTAATGCATCATACTTCAATTTATCTTAAATGATTCGCAAGATAACATCAGATCATTAAGATAGAATGAAAAACAATTCCATTTGCAAAAATGGCCGATGCTAGTTTAACAGATAATTTTGTGTAGTGGCACGCATAAATCGAAAACTTAATTGAATTGAATTATCTTTCTTTACACAATATTTTACATTTAAATAAATAAGATCACGCATAAGAAAATAATGGACGGTACCTTCTCAAAACACCTCTCGCTGTCACGTTAGAAAACTAGATAATAAACAAGCTACTACCTCTCTTAACTCCCAGGGCAAAGAGGAATTTCTCAAAAAAATGCATTCGCGCACAAATTACGTAGTTCTGTGTCACAAAGAAGCGCTTGTCTGATTCAAATCCTGCATCATTGCATATTGAAATTAAATGAAATTGTAAACAACGATTTTTACGAAATTCACTTTATTTCGCCTCAACGATTGTTTCGCGTAAAACCCTTTTAAATGTGTTAGCAAGATATAATGAATAAGATAGTACCTACCCTTAAGGATTCGGCCAGCGCAACATGTGTGCTCCGACTTGCTCATCGGCGTGGGAGTGGGTCAAATATTTACTCTTGACCAGGGCGCCACCAGTTTTAAATAACCAATATCCGCAGACCCAAACTAGAAGATCCTCGGTCTTAAGAATCCATAAGGGCGATTTAAAATCAAACGACTATCAGCTACACAAGGACGATTCAAATCCAAATGACTATTAACTACACTTGTTTGGTTGAGGTATTTCAGAGCAAATAAAAGACGGTAACGTTCGTGCAGGTTTTAAGTTTATTGACGTTCGTTAGGTTTGACGGTAACGTGTTGTCATATTTCTTTCAATAATCAAAATAATATAAATATAAAACAGGTAAAAGAGCTTAATTGAAAACAAGTAATAACCTATATGCTCATAAATATAGAACCAGATCAGTCGCATATACATACAGACAGTAATTTCAATTAAATTGAGTTATAATAGAAGTGAAATAGATGAGAATGATCGAACAATTATTAGGCACGTTTAGCTATAACGGAAGTAACAATATAATACCAAATGATTACGACCGATTACAACCAAGTTCAACAAATTAATCAATAACCACAATATACATAAGGCATCTATCGTCTTAACATACTAGTAATTAAGAGTTATCCGTTTAATTGTAGCTGCTAAAACTTTGTGCGCGTTTACCATGCTAGACGACTCGCAGTTGTACATAAATAAACCTTACTGATTTAGATCATGCAATACCGTTATGTAAAATTATTATAACTGGATAGTCAATAATTAAAACGACAATGTTGATCATTTAAGACAATATAAATCAAATTGTAAGAGTAAGAAATGTAATATAAAATAGACTATGAGCATTATTAGATACATGCTAGAAAATTAGATTCGCATAGGTAAGCTGTGCTTTCACCGAAACAGGTCCGAAAATAGTTATATCAATACCACGGAGGAAAACTAAAACACGCGATATGATACAACGCTGGAAAATACTAAAACATGCAATCTAATATATGCTGGAAAATGCTAATGACAGGCAATCTAATACACGCTGGAAAATACTAATAACACGCCAATAACATTAGATCGAAAGATCACAAATGTAACCTAAACTTATCTTTACTGGTCTTCACCGATTATCACCTCCGGCCTTCTGCGC
>MU184763.1:9683-52057 GCA_016904865.1 Pissodes strobi
AAGTTTGTATAGTCATTGTATAAAGTCACACGTTCTAGACCTCCCCATGTAACGTTCTAGGCCACAACTACGAAAAAGTGTTGAGTTTTTTCTCCGTAACATTAATATATTTTTTCCTAATACAATCTGAGTCTGCTATGTACAACGGGAAATGGTCTAAGAGGCCAGCAAAGACACGTGAACTAGCTGAGTGCCTGACAGCAACGCTCACAACAAGAAGCAGCAGCACTTTTCAACCTAACTTCAACTTAAATACACCTTCATACCCTTATTGCTTCTTTGAAATAATAAAAATTGCCACCTCAGAAGTAAGACACGTGCAGAAAACGTTGTATTGCACGTGACCGTGCGGCATAATAAATATATAATGTACTTTCTACAGATTGCCTTACCTTAAATCTACTGCACTTACCACTTTCGCATTTTTGAACGGGCAACTACTAGCGTTAGTTCCAGCGCTGTTAAATCTTTCTTTCTACATTTTTGGCGAACATGCAAAAAAACGGAAAACATGCCAAAAACTAGTTGTTAGTCACTAAAATAACTAATAAGATCTAATACGCTAACCAGCTAAACGTCTATAAAGCAGGTAATATTTTCCCATTAAGGAGTCATTTTTGATTAGATGAATGCACCTTCGCATTATATTAAACTGAATGCAACACTAATCCAATCAACTTAGGGTATGCTAGTTTGTGAACCATTTTAACCAATCGAATACACGCTGATTTGCTTGTGATTGGCTGCTTTCTAAAAGAACAACATTACAATAGGTAACTAGATTCGCCATAATGCCAAAAACGTCAGCATTATAATACCGCGTATAGAATTATTTACAGTATAAATATTAATAAATAAATAATAATTATATATTATAATTATATAATGCTGACGTTCTTGACAATATGGCGAATGTATAGTTTTAGAAACCAGCCAATCACAAATAAATCAGTGTGGATTTGATTGGTTAGAAATGGTTTACGAACTAGCATACCCTATTTTGATTGGATGAGTTCGACTAGTTTGTTATTACTGTACGTATATAGAGAACTAATAAAGCAGGACTACGTCTTGCGTTAAGGAATAAACAATGTCAAGATTCAAAAATTCTCGGCCTAAATATAAAACAATAAAAATAAGGAAGCAAACAGTTCCTTATTTATGCTTTTACTGCAACTTCGGAATATTAGAGAATATCAAAAAATCTTGCAATGAAATGCAGTGGTTCATTTTGCATGTTCAAGATGCCACGGGGCAACTTTAAAAAAATACAGTTAGCGACATATAAACCCCAGCCACTTGTGGGATTTTTCAGTGTAAATATGTGATCAAACTATTATTTTACATTAATTGGAGCCTGGAGAGAGGTTAATTACTTTGGGGTACCCCGTACCCAAGAGTACGGTTCACAAGGAATAGCACATTAGAGGGAACAGAAGAACAGGTTAGAAGAAGAAATAGGCCAACAAAGAAGTTGCCAATTTGACATAAAATCTGAAAAATTATCCATTTGAAATTATTAAGAAATCGCGTAGCTGCTCAGCGCAATGGAGTATTTACTGGAATATTAACATTTCTGGGAAATATAACGCATAAAATAAAAGACGTATAAATTTCGTATGGCAAAATCAAGAGGCAAAACGCTGTATAAAATATTAGGAGGCTCTAAGAAAGATTAATGTAACGTTTACCTTTATATTACTTTTACTCGAAAATTAAATTATTTTATTCAAGATTACATCATAGGGGGTGACATTATTCAAAGGAAAACTGAAGTAAAAGATCTGGGGATTAACTTTGAGATGAATTTAAAGTTTAATCAGCACTATAATTATTATATAACTATATAGTAAGGCTTATAAAGCTTTAGGCTTTGTCATTCGTAACAGTAAGAACTTTAAAACCAATACAATTATAATTTTATATAACACACTTGTTAGGCCTCACACGGAGTATGCATCTATTATATGATCACCAACAGGGCATTCTAATATCGATTTCATTCAAAAAGTGCAGAAAAGATTTTTAAGGTATCTGTACATTAGACAAAATAATGCATACCCTTACATGGTGTCCTATAGGTCTATGCTTGATTCTTTCAACTTTACAATGCTAAGTGTGAGGAGGGAAATAAAGTCTGTTTTGTTTGTTTATAATATATTGAATAACTACAAATATAGAAATATAGGTCTAATAAATTTTGTAAATATAAAAGTGCCAAAGATTAGACTGAAAATTCTAACTAATGAGATTTTTGATGTTCATCCAGATAGCACATCTCCTCTGAATGTTATGCTAGACATTTGTAATAGGTTGCTTTGTGGTACAGGTTCCTTGGATTTCTTTTTCTCAAGTCAAAAATAGATTTTTCGTTGTTGCAATGGGCCAGGTCACTGACATGGACAATTTGCATTGTGATATTATTAAATGTTTTGTTTGTTTTTATTGATTTTCTTTTATTTTTTTTATATAGTAGTTCATAGTTACCTAGATAAGTGTTTTTTTTTGTTTTGTGTTTTTAATTTTTGTGTCTTTTATTTTTGTTAGGTCCGTAACATAGGTAATTATTTAGTTTGTAGCTTTGCAAGTAATTACAATAATTTCATAGTGTTTGTAAAGTGAATAAATAAATAAATATCCCGATTCTATATTAGTCAAGCCGAGAATTAATGAGACTTGAATATGACTCGTCTTATATGGGAAAATATCCAATACTATTAACCAATGTTTTTAGTAAATCCTTACCAAAGTCCGTACTGACACTCCAGTAAACACATTTTCGATGTTTTTATTGTTAGAATGATATACCATGTCTGTCAATGATTTAGTACGCTACAAAAATTAAAAAAACAAGCAAAAATATGATCCATCCTATATATGTTATGGTTGATTTTTTCGAATATTAATGAACTAAAACCAAAATGCTTATAAATAAAAAGGGATTCCAAAAAACGACTTTTAATCAATAATGAGCTCATAAGAGAAGAAAAGAAATTGGATCAAGTATTACAATTCAAATTTACAACAGTTTATTTGCACTATAAAATAAAGTGATCAAAATCTGAACAGCAACCCTCTATCAAATTTGGTTAATTTTTGAATCACGATTTTCTGAGGGTCTAATGCCGTTTCGGATTTATTTTTGCAAAAGTTTTGTAAATAATGAAAATCCAGGCCGACTAGAGAAAAACTGATGATATTTTCTTCATATACGCTATTGAATTAGTTAATAAGCGCATTTTCATAGATTTTAATAATTTTCGATTTTGGAAATTTTTATAGAAAAATTACTATTTTTGCTCCTAGACTTAAAGTTTTGAACCTGCTGAATTCGAAAATGATTATGGTTTTCTTTAAAAACGATTAGTTTTCGAAATATGATTTTTTTACAGAATTTGAGACCCTATAAAAAATTTTTTATTAATTTTTGAGTCACGATTATCTCAAAGTCTGCTGTTTCGAACGTTTATAACACGATCATCTCAGCTGAGAGAAGAAGAAAAGAAATTGAACAATTATTATGATAAAACACAGTGATGAAAATATGAAGAGCAACACTCTAAAATTTCAGCCTAATTCAAAGCACTGCAACTTTGCTTTTTTTTAGTTAACCTTAAATATGTTTTCACTTTGCGAACAAGTCACTGGTAAAAATGGTTTCAAGCGTACTTCGAGCGATACGTCCAGGTATTATTATTACACAATTATTATGAATTTAAAACATAGGTAGATATCTCCCATGGGCGCTATTATGCACTTTATGCTAATATGACGCAACGTTTTTGGATCTTTAAGGCTCTCTTGTTTGCTAACATAAATTCATTTGTTTTATGAAAAAAAAATACCTACTTTTTGCACAGTTTTTCAGTAAAACCAAAGTTCAAAGAATTCGACGGAGTGTTAATTAGTATCATAAAAATGCTATTCTAGAAGTGAAAAAATTAACCTTAACTTAGCAAGACCAAAGTTTGCAGAATTAAAAATATTAATTCTGTAAACTTTAGCAAGACCATTGGTTGGTGACACCAACAAAAAATAAAGCGATTAAATTCCTAGCCTGACCAGTATATTTAATGTACAAAAAATATATTTTTATTTATAAAGAATTTACACTGGATTGCTTACAATTACAATTTTAGAATATTCCATTGGTACTGTACCAAACATCTCGGCAAGCAGTAGTACCGTACTAGCATTTTTTTTATAGAAAAATATAGATCGTTCAAATTAATGCGATCCGTAGCTCGAATAATCTGGCCTTGAGAATGATGCGGAATGCATCGAAACGTTGGCATTTGATTTAAAAGCTTAACAATAAAGTCCAAACAAGCTGAAAACTGACTTTTAATTATGACATATTATATCGGAAATCCAAACTTATTAAGTCGATTTTTGAACTCCCTTCTATAGCAACTCTACAGATTACACCATGGACGAACGAACATCTTACCATTCGGTCGATATTCTTTCTATTATTTCTATCCTTCACTAATTTTGTTAAATCGCCAAACGATCTACACTAATAAAAAAAATTGCCACAATTAATAACGGTTATTTACGACACAAGTTCGTAAAGTACCACTTTACGAACGTGCAACGTACGGTATTTTTTCTAAGACTGTCGTAATACTTATTTATTTTTTAAATATATTTTGTATATTATTGAATCTTGAAACTACTAGTTGTAACATGTCAGATTTGTTGCCCCTCTATGCGATTTTATGAAGCGGTGCTACCGATTAGAGAAAACGTAGGCCAAAAAATCTATTGCTGTCGAAATGTTTTTGAGTCACCCTGCAGATTTCAAAATAATTTTAAAATATAATTGCGTCTGTCCTAAATTATTCAAGCCTTTTAGCAATGTTGCCGAAGACTACAAAACGACTTGACGTAGCAGAGGCGAAAAATTTCGAATTTTATATATGTGAATATTAAAACTAAACTTTTTGGGTTGCGATTTGCGGATATTCTTGTTTTGAGATCAATTCTCCAAAAAATATTTAATTCTCTATAAAATTGAACGCTTGTTTTGCAGGCAGTTTAAATATGTCTAGTTATAAAATATCTTTTTTTTTATTTAATTCGTGAAATGCAACAAAATCGTGGAATCTCATAAAAACTGCTAGAGCTGACAACAAACAGCAGCTTTTATTTACTCCAGTAGTCTGAAGATACAACGTTGCCAACAGAAATTAATTTCAATCAATTTTAATTTTGAGTTTTCAACAATAAAGCGCTGTTGTCATACCGATTTTTTCCAGCTTATTGTATTAATTTCGTCTAACAAACAGTATGTAATATGGAATGCAGCAAGTAAGTGATACGTACTGTCGTAGAAAAATTATCTTGTGGTCATGCATGATTAAAAAAAAATACAATGTGCTAATCAATACAAATTATATCTGAATAAATCGGTCATAGAATCGAGATGGATGATATAGATTTATTGGTAAAGCAAAATCGGTTGAACTGTTTTGAAAGCTTGCAAAATGCTGGTAGCTACATATTGGATTGCCCGTTTCAATCGACGAGCAGTTTATATAAAAGAGGCGCTCTTATTTCATTTCACAAGAAAATAAACCTTTTAAACTTAATTTATATTGACCGCACACTTAACGTAATCAAAAGTTTTGGCAAGCGAACAGCAAGCAAAATAAACGTCGCCTATTTTTACGAACTTGCGTTATTTTCTGGCAAAACACAAAATAATATTTGCTTAAAAGCTTACCTAGTTAAACAGTTTTTCTGCGAAGATAGTAACTAACAATAAGTATGTCGTTATGTATAGGGTGGCCAAAACATTTTTTAAACCTTGAAACATGCGCCATTATTATTATATTATTAAAGAATTTGCAGCTTCCGTTCTAACCTAACCTCATTTTTTTAACTTAAAATCATACCCTGCATATTCGGATTCTCCTTTCAATTCCCTTTGCAACGAGGGGTCGCAAGTAACGATTTGTATCAAAAATGGCAGTTCGGGAGCCTTTTAGTAAAAATCAGCAAGGCTGCTCTGAGCGCTCTGTAACGCCGAAATATTTTATAAATATTACACGAGATTAATTTTTTAGCTTTCACCTATGCATACTACGTCACTATAACTAGAATATTACATAATTACTACAGAAATAGCAACTTCCGGTCTAACCGGATGGAACACCCTTATATTTTTAACTTTAAATCACATCCTGCATATTTCGACGCTCCTTTAAATTTCCTTTGCAACGAGGGGTCGCAAGTTAACATTTGTTTCAAAAATGGCACTTCAGGAGCCTTTTAGAAAAACTTGCATGGCGGCCCTGAGCGCTCTTTAACGCCGAAATATTTCATAAATATTGCACGAGATTAATTTTTGAACTTTCACCTATGCATACTACGTCATAATAACTAGAGAAATAGCAACTTCCGGTCTAACCGGACGGAACATCAATATTTTTTTAAATTTAATCGCACCCTGCATATTCGAACTCTCCTTTAAAATTCCCTTGCAACGAAGGGTCACAAGAATATTTGCTTTAAAAATGGCACTTCAGGGGTCATTTAGAAAAAATTAGCATGACTGCTCTGTAACGTCGAAATATTTGATAAATATTACATGAGATTAATTTTTGAACTTTCACCTATGCATACTTTGTCACTATAGCTAGAATATTACACAATTACTAACATAAATAGACACTTCCGGTTTAACCGGAAGGAATAGCAATAAATCGCACCCTGCATATTCGAACTCTCCTTTAAATTTCCTTTGCAACGAGGGGTCGCAAGTATATATTTGATTCAAAAATGGCCCTTCAAGAGCCTTTTATAAAAATCAGCAGTGCTTTGTAACGTTAAAATATTTAATAAACATTACACGAGGTTAATTTTTGAACTTTCACCTATGCATACTACGTCACTATAACCCCCGCATATTCGGACTCTCCTTTAAAATTCCTTTGCAACGAGGGGTCACAAGAACATTTGTTTCAAAAATGGCACTTCAGAAGCCATTTAGAAAAAATTAGCATGACTGCTCTGAAAGGTCGAAATATTTGATAAATATTACACGAGATTAATTTTTGAACTTTCACCTATGCATACTACGTCACTCTAACTAGATTATTACACAATTACTACAGAAATAGACACTTCCGGTTTAACCGGATAGTAATAAGTCGCACCCTGCGTATTCGGACACTCCTTTAAATTTCCTATGCAACAAGGGGTCGCAAGTACACATTTGGTTCAAAAATGGCACCAAATGGAGCCATTTATAAAAATCGCATGGTTGCTCTGCGACATCGAAATATTTTATAAATTTAATATTTTTAATATGTTTCATAAGTAATGCAGCAAATTTCAGTCTAGCTAACAGAAAAAAATCTATAAAATATCATATTTGTAAAATCTATTCGTTTGACGTCATAGAGCGGCCATGTTGATTTTATGAAAATGGTTCCAGAGACGCCATTTTTAAAACAAACATCAACTTGTGACCCCTCGTTGCAGAGGAAATTTAAAGTAGAATCCGAATATATACATAAATCTAAAAGTGGACACTTCCGGTCAGACAGGAAATGTCATTTGGTGTGGCAATTATGATTATATACATATTTAAAAGAGAACGTCGACTGCTTATCGTTGACTTCTCGAATAATGTCATGGGTCAACGGGTCAATATTACGACTCTGTATATTATAAAAGACCTTTGCAAAATAAATGAACTGGTAAGGATTCATGCGTATCAACACAATGACTCAACAGAATTTAGCTCACTGGATCCCTCGATAACGATTTAAATGGCCATTCCATATACAGGTTTTCCCCTCCACCATAAAAAAAAATTAAAATTACAGGGCTGCCCATTTATTTGGTATTGGGCATTAAAAACTTGAAGCTCTCAAGCACATAAATGGGACATACTTTGTTCTTGATAAAAATAACTGAATTTCCTTCTTCTATATGAATTTTAATATTAAATATATTTAGTTCTGCTTATACTTTTTAATTTTCATTCTTTATATGCATTCAATATATCTTAAATATCACTTTTGTCTTTATTACCTAGTATTGTTTAATGACATTTATGCAATAGCTTCAACAATTATTGTTATTTTAGCCAGCCTATACAAAACTAGCAGTTAATCTAAATACAAAAAATAAATAAACACTTTCTTACCAAATTTTTCACGTTGACGTTGTAAAAGTTTTCACCGTCTACGTTCCCGTTTTCAGTCTAAAATTACATTAGTAAAATGCAACGATAAAATAAAACAAACAAACAAACAAATTAGCAAAAACAAACAACTAATAATATGCACGATGCAATTACGCTACTTCAATATCGTGTATAAAGCGACCAAGAAAAATCAACACAAACAAACAATATTAACCCGCTAAAACATAAAAATCAACCAAACAAAAACTTACAACTGAAATATTCTCTTTTTCTTCTTTTCTGGTCTTTTTCACTTTTTTCTTTTTGATCGATCTTTCACCAGGAGCGCTCGTCTCTACGATAGTTTCTGAGTATTCGGTACTCTAAAGGAAAATAATAAAATGTAAACAATTAAAATAAAAACAACGTAAACGGAATTATTTCAGAAAAAAATATCTTAAAAACGCGAGCACGTATTGATAAATAGATAAAAACAATTAGAACGAAAAACATTTAATATCTAATCGCCATTAAACAAACAACAAAGAATTTGACGCTAATTAAGCACGGATAATTCGAAAATAATGAGTTCCCAGACAACTTTGAATATTCAGGAAAACTTGAGTAATATTACTAACACAAAAGTGGTTAGGCAAAAAAGCGTAAAACGCAAAAAAATAGCAAAAAATCATCTAAAACTAATACAAACATAATACGAAAATAAACGAAAATATTTCGAACACCATGCATTGTTTCAAATAAAAATACTTTACCGAAATTCGTGTGACCTTTGAATTTCTTCCTGCCTTGGCTTGTCAAATTCCTGTATTTAAACAACATTGAAACCGATATTGAAACTATTGTCTAAGGCTATTAAAATGCAGGGGTGAATTAAAAACAAATTTAAGAAATCTACGCAACGTCCATCTTGAAGACCACATCATACCGGGTGTCCAAAAAGCCTTAGTATGGGCTAATTAATATTCCTGGAAACAAGGAAGTTAAGGAAGCCAATTGCCGGAGTGGTCTTAAATCAAACTCTATATTGGGATGAGCCTCATTCTAAAGGTCCTGTTTGCTCGAAATAAGAGTTGCTAACTAATTTTTACTTTCATTGCGGATATTAGTAGATTTACGATGCATGACGCCATATAACCTTGAGCTAGGCTCCACCTTTTGGGACGTTCTTAGCAACTGGCTTTTCATTGTGTCCCAGAGTGACCTTGAATATCCTTGACATTGCATGTCCTTGAACGACTACGCAACCATTGATATTTTGCGTTTCCCTAAAGTTAAATCCCCACTTACAGGGCAGTGCTTGAAGGTCAGTTAAGAACAGTCTATATGACACATTCATTATTTGTACTTGAATAGCTCACTCTTTGCTCAAAATAAGTTAATAGCATATTATTCAATGACCATGTAACGATAGGGATTACTCATGAGGAAGAAAGTTTGCAGCACGAGCGTTAGAGTGATGGAATGAGTGATAAGACATTACGTGCCAATATAATACTTTCATTTTTCTAAGATTATTTGATATAGGGCCTTTCAAAAATTCAACAAATACGTTCTTGAATTACAACTTACCATCAAGCTGTAATAAGCAAATTATTTAATAGTGGCAGAAAAACCTGCTTATTGCAAGTACAAGTATTTGGTTTTAACTTCTAAATAGACCTGCTGTATGTATTCAAATGTATTGTTTCTAGAATTTCTAGATCTAGGCGCATACTAACACTTTTCGGACACTCGCCATCGAACAAAAATCATCTATAATACTTACATCATCAAGATCTTTTCCATCGTTATACTCCGTCGCTCCCTCAAACTTGGTTTTTATCTGGCTGATCAAGTTCGCGCTCTTTGTCTCCGTTACACTCGGCTCCTTTTTAACCCCTCCACCTTTCCTCACTATCCCCACCACTTCCGCTTTGTTCTGAAACTGGCTCTTGAGATTTTTTACTATTTCCGCGGGCACGGTTTCCGTGTCCTTTTCCCTGTTGCTCACCAGATCGTTTCTGGAATTTTTCGACACCACCTCGGCGTATTTTTCGTAGTAATTCGAGTTCGATTCCGATTTCTGGTGGTAGATCAGTTCCTTGTAGGTTTCTGTGGATACTTCCTCCACTGTTTCTTTCGTGGACACGGTAGATATCGAGTCTGTGCTCGTCTGAACAGACTCTATTGGCCCGTGGTGGTTTTGCAAGCTCTTTTGACTGTCCTCGATAATCTCGATGGTGTTATGCTCATTTACAGCAAGGTCCTCAGCTACATCTTCTACTTCATGAATATCGTTGGTGACTTCTTCTTTAGTCTCTAGAATATGTTTAGGTTCATCGAAATCAAATAATACCTCCTTAGGTTCATTGATTTCGTTAGGTGCCTGATCTACAACATCCTCCTCGGTGACTTTAACTTCTGTCTTAACCTCGCTAGAGCTGCCATTCTCTGGCTTCACTGCGCTACTACTGGCTGGCTGTTTACTAACCATGAAGCTTTCGGAAACTTCTCTCTCGTTCCTTATAAACTCCTCCAGGCTTCCTTCATCCGTGTCCTGGCTTTTAATCCCTTTTTTTTGCAGACTCTCGGCTCCCAAAGCTTCCTCGATATTTTGATAGATATCTTCAGCTTCTGGTTCAACCTTTTGTTCCTCACTTTTAACTAGCTCTACATGCTCATAAATGTCGTCGTCTCCCTCAACGTTGGGCAAGCCACTGCCGTCAGGCCTAAGGTTTTCGTACACATTTTCAGGAGTGGTGTTCTTATAAAACTCTGTGTTTTCATAAAAATTCTCTGTTGGGGCTAACCGTTCCTCCTCCAGAGGATCAGAAACATCGGGACTAGTTTCCGTGGCTCCGAATTTCTCTTCTAGCTCCTTGGGAGGACTACTATTCGAGATCGTGCTATCAGATATAGTATTATCTCTTTGAAAACCCTTGAGAAAGTCAATGTTTTCTTCGCTAGGAGTGAGCATTGGAGACGTAACAGTTTGAGTAAACAAGAGAGTGGATGTTTCGTCGCAACTCAAAAGCATTCTATCTTTTGCCGAGCATTTTTGCTCTCCTTCTGGAGATTTCGTCTCAGAATAATCTGTGAAGCACGTGGTGGGCAGATTCAAGGTAGGCGTTGGTCTTTTGGGTGGCTCTACAGGCTCTACAGGTTGTGGCTTTAGCTCTACGCTTTCGTAGAAGTTTGAGATGGTTTCCACAAGCCCCATAGGTTCGTATTCTTGAGTTTGAAGCATTTGCGGACTTAAATCTACTAGTTTCGAGTCGTCGACCTTATTTTCTACCATCTGAACGTATTTTTGGTCCAAATTTTCAGTCTTTTCAGGAATACATTCGTATATCTCTTCGTCATGGATCGTACTTGGTGGGCTACCATGGCTATTTTGCCTTGTGTCATTGGTTAATATCGATTTCGGTTCGTCGTAATAGTTTTCTTGTATTTCGGTTTGTAAAAAATCCTCCGTATCGACAATGTGCTTTTTGGGCGAGGATTTCGGAGGTGAAGGTACGTTCTCGTAGATGTCGTCTGGTTCCGGCGGTTCCGCTTCTTGTTGATGATCGTCCTGGAAATTAGGTTAGTGAACAACACGCTAAAACGCCAAAGCTGGTGTTAGAAAACGTGAGGGTACTTGAATGCAACCTTGTACTCTTTTATAAAACCTAGTTTTGAGTAAGAAAGTTGAAGGGAGTTAAGAAAACCGATGGCAGTATGATTATAAAGATTAAAATAATATTTCAGGAATTTCTAAGATTTTCCGTTAAAAAATTTTTTTGAAGATACGGTCAAATTATCTTAAGACAATTATTGCATTCAAGTCTCAAAAAATAAAAAAAAAATGCAAAAAAATACCATGCAGTTTTTTAGCCTGATGTTAAATTCCTCAAGTAAAGCTTCTTCCAGATCTTTTTCGTCATCACTTACTATTCTGGATTTTTTCACAGTGTCTGCCATCTAAAACAAGGAAAAAAAAAACTTTAATAATTATATTAAATCGAATAAATAAAAATTATTTAAGGTTTTTAGTCCAAGTGGTATATTTTCCTTCCTTATTAATTTTCAAAGTTTATAAAGTTTTAATCTTCATTACAAAATATATGCGTTAGGTAAAAACTCGAAGGAGCCACTCAAGCTACTCGGGTTCAAATCCCACTTCGTGCACTACACTGGCCTTTGGGCTAGATTTGCTCTCCCTTTATCTATTTTTGTGATTTATTTTGTATTTACCAATAATTTCAATAGATCATTTTCTCTGTAAATTCTACGTAGGACAACAATTACCCTGAGCCAGATCTAATGGTTTCATTGGCGTGCACGTTGATGTAGTCCCACAAAGACCATTCATTTAGCATTAAATGCCAACATTGACATTTAAGGTCTAGCAGATTTTTCCGAAAAACTGTATAGTCTCTATACAGTTTTTCAGAAAAATCTGCTAGATCTTAAATGCCCATGTTGTCATTTAATGCTAAATTAATGGTCTATGTGGGAGGAGGGTCTGGCAGCTATTTCGGAAACCGAACACACACATATCGAAGCAATAAAATCTCCGCATTTCTTCAGCAAAACTAAGAGGTCATTCATACACCAGCGCACGTCACGTATCAACGGAAGTACCGCAGCAGCATGTGTTCAAAAACGAGAAATAAGAAATTTGTAAGCGTCTCTTTATTACGCTTCGATACGCGCTGTGTATTATCTGTCTCTTTCCGATGCAGGCGAATTCGATAAGAGCGATAATATGTGGTCACATGTGTTAACCAGTAGAACAATGTACAATAGTGAACGGGCGTGTCGAAAAAATTAAAGTAGATGGGATGGTTTACCATCGTCTCTCCGCATCTGCATGGGAACTACATGCCCCCTCGAAGAAAGTACCAAATTTGATTAATTATGCGTATCCACTACAATATACGGGAAAAAGTATCAACTTCGTTTGTCCTAAGAGGGCGCCAAAAACATGAAAGGTAAATTCCCTAAAAATCTTACAGGTCCGGACTTAGCTGGGACGTCGACATAGCGCTTGTTACTCATAAAATAGGCTGCCATCGTTTATAGATAGTTCTCTTTAAAAATCCACCTAGTTTTGCTCTGCCCCCAATAAAAACGGTGTGAACTGGAAAAAAAAAATAAGAAACTATTATAAATATAATTAGATAAATTATTAATGAATATCAGTAAAACGTCATAACAAAGGCGGATATGGCGAAGTGTTTCTGAAGTAAAACGAAAACAAAAGCTCAGAAATAAACCAAACAAACAAAACATAAAGAGAGGGAAGGACAATAGCAACAAACTCAGAAGAGATAATGAAATAAAAAAACTATTGCTATTAGAAGGAAAAATAATAGCAGCACAAAGAAACGTAAAAAATTAAAGCAAGATAAAAAAGTATCGGAGTGGAACGATAATTCATTGTGGTTTTAAAATTAAAAATTAGATAATAAGGCGACGTGACAAACAAAAGCAGATCAAAAAGTATTAAAGGAGAAAATAAGAAAAAGCCAATATAATAAAGTCAAAAAAAAAACAGTGGGAAGAATAGCAATCCAAAGAAATAAAAAAAGTTCACAGAAAGTAAAAGATAACAGTCCTGTTCGGATAGTTACGAGTAATTACAAAAGTATTAACAAAACAATAATAAGAGGCTAAAAACAATATCAAATCGAAGTAAAAAGATCAGAGAGAAAAATCAAGAAAGAAAGAAGAAATAAAGGATACATAAAAGGACGCAAAAAGAGAAACACCATCCCGAAAAATTCAAAGAAAGTATAACAAGTATTCGGCTTGGCGAGTGAAATTTCTGATGGAATACTAAAAAAAATGTCAATCGGGAGGTAATAAATCCAAAAATAAAGAAAAAAGGCGGGGTTAACAAAATTATATAAAAAAAAAGAGATGAAACAATACGAAGACAAAACCCGAGATGATAAAAATTAAAAAAACATACGAAAAAGAAGGAAGAATAGCAATCCAAAGAAAGAAAACAAGTTCATAGAAAGTAAACGAAAACAATCCGATTCTGATAGTTACGAGGAATGACAAAAGTATGGCAGAAAGAAGTATTGACAAAACAATAATAAAAGGTAAAAAACAATAGAAGTAAGGAAACAGAGAGTGAAATCAAGAAACAAAGAAGGACGCAAGAAGAGTTATCATCTTGAAAAATTCAAAGAAAGTATAAAAAAATATAATCTGGAAGAGTGAATCTTTTTACGACCTAAATTTCTGGTGAAAAGCTAAAGAAAATTTCAATCAGGTGATAATTTAAAGAAAAATACAAAAAAGGCAGAGGTAAGAAAAATTAAATTTAAAAAAAGAACAGAAAAAGAGAGGGAATGACAATAACAATATGAATATATACAAAAATCTAGAATCAAAGAAAACTCAAAATAAAGAACAGTAGTCACGCAACGAAATAAAAATAAATAAAAAAAAATAATGAAAGGGAATAATTTTAGACAATTATTGATTTAGATTTTAAAATTAGATAAATTGGTGAGGGTGACAAACAAAAGCAAATTAAAAGATGTTAAAGAAGAAAAATAACAAGAAGAATAAAAATCCGAAGAAATGAAACAAGTTTATCGAGAGTAAACGAAAACTATCTGATTTAGGTAGTTACGAGAAATGACAAAAGTCCGGCAGTTAACTTGGAGCAAAAAAATCAGAGAGAAAGACCAAGGAAAACGCTTGATATGATGAAACGAAAAAGTGACACATAAAAGAAAGTGTGAAAAAAGTATAGTAAAAAAATATTTGATTCGGCGAATGAACATTTTTACGACCTCAATTTCTCGTGGAATGCTGTCAGGAGATAATTTACCGAAAATAAGAAAACAGAGTGAAATAACAAAAATAAACATAAACAGAGAGGAAATATTATGTATAAAAAGAAAAAATCCAAAAATCCAGAGTAACTCAATGCGAAAAATATAAAAAGAAATAAAACCTAAAATAGAAAGGCCAGAATAGTAGAACGCAAAGAAATAAAAATAAATCAAAGGGAAGAAAAGTATCTATCTAAATAAAAATTTTTCGTGGAATTAGATCTTTATTTCTAGACAATTGTTGGCTTAGATTTAAAAATTAGATAAACTCTCGTGAAATGCCAACAAATAGTTCGATAATTATTAGTATGTAATTTCATCAAAGAAATAAAAGGGAAGAAATAACGCTCAAATGCCAAATAAGGCACTTGTTTCGATTTCGGTGGGCTTTCTGTATATTCAACGATCCAACTTTTTAAATCAGATTACGTTACGTATCCTTCACTTACGGTTAACCGTAAAAATGATATCTCTTAATTACGTGCTTCCTCATAAATGTGATTTAATGAGTTGAAATTACGCGATGTATAAAAGCCGTTAAGGGAATTTTAAGTTCGTTTTTAATTAATTTGTTGTCGGATTTAATATATCGTTTAGAACCATAAAATTAAAGAAAATTACTTTAGATATTTATTATGTTTTATTTCGTGATTTATTGTTATTGCATTTAATGATAAGTGCACACATTCGGTTTAGTGCTTTGTTAACTTCATGACGATTACGCGTATAATAGATGGAATGTTTTAGCGAAATTATAGTCCAGATTTTGATATGCTGTTTGCGGTTATAAGAGCACTTCTTTTTATTTTATTTTTTTTTCAACTTCTCTTCCGTTAGATTTGATGGAGGATTTAGTTATTATTCCGCTTTCCATCTTGCTACAATGAATTGTAAAAAATTAATTTTCTCCTCGTCTAAATCCATGTTTTAAAAATTCAGAATGTGTCTCTGTAATATGATTAGTACAGTCGATATTAGGAAATTCAATTCCGGAGCAAAAAATGCGATCGCAATATTTGCATAATAACGTCGATACTAACATTATTTGCCAATAAATTTGCCTTTCTCCGTATATAAATAATTAGTCCATAATATATCGATATATTTTTAAAAAATCGATATTAAGGCGCCCCTAATTTAGGCTATATCTGCACCCCCAGAATAAAATTATTAAATTGTATCATGCCCAACTTTTCCTAAAAATAATCTGTATTTTAAACGCACTATGTTAATAAAAGATTATTTCTAAATAGCGGTTTATTTATATTTCAAGTCCGATACTGTTCTTTAACGTTGAATTTGACAGCAAGTATTAGGTCCCTATTTTTGAGCGTTTCCGATTCGTCTAACCGCAGTAGGCGCCGAATGTTTTGGCGTCCTCTTTAATCTGTATAAATGCAAAAGGGATGGAAACAGACTCGCTATGCATAATAAATGTCGGCATATTCCGGTACCTATCGCTATGGTCAGGGACGGATTTAGAATTGGCTAACGATGCGATGCTGAAATTTTAAAAGTATGCCTTTTAAAAGAAACTAAATAAACTGCAGTATCCTGCTTAGTTTAAAATATAGAAAAAGCTGGGACAACGGAATAAACACATAGGTATTAATACTTAAATAATACCTCTCCGGCAAAATCAACAAAATGTAACTTATTACACTTTTTTTCTGGTACAGATCGGTACTAAATGAACAAGAATTTTACCAGTGCCGTACATGAGGGAGGTCACCCGATTAATTTTTTATCTAGATTAGCCCATATAAAACGAAACAAAGCAGAGTAATTAATCGCTTTGCCTATTCCATAACGCATTAAAAAAAATCTTATTTTTGGTTTTTATTGACAATTTATGTAATTCTATATTAACTAACTCCTGGAGTCACGAAGGGCAAATGTTCGACTTTGACGCCTCATATACGGCCCTGTAAATTTTTTGATAAATCTGAATTCCTCGCAAAATTATAGAATGGTTTCACGTAGGTACATGTAACATAATATGCCGGTAGGCTGTCAATGAACCGTTGTTTTTGAGATACTGAAGTTTAAAAATTCTTATGTTGGGCTTTAAAACTGATTGGAGCATCCAACGCGTTAAATTTAGAGCGAATGGGATTACACTTTCCTGTCCTAGTCTCGGATGAAATCAATTTCCAATTTAAGCGAAGACCGACAATTTTGTATAAACCGAAAAATAGGCTATACAAAAATTATGTACCTCACCTTTATAAACACACAACTGAAGTGAAACTTCTGAAAGAGATATAAGGAACTGAGTTTTTATCTTTTTCTTCTCAAGCCCCAGGTCTTGACACTTTTTTTTTATTTTTTGCCGCGTTTCTCAAATCTCTATAATACTCCCCCGGTTTCGACACATTTTTTTCCAACTTTTTTTTCGCTGAAAACCGCGTTTCTCTAATCTTTTTTTTATAATTTTTTTTCTTTATTTCGTTTTATAATACTCATATTAACTTTCAGAACAATTTTTAATTTTTTTTTTCTTTTCTGACTTTATAATACTTTTCTTAACTTTCCGAACAATCATTTGTTTTTGTTTTTTTATAATTTTTTTCTTATTTCGTTTTATAATATTTTTATCAACTTTCCGAACATTTTTTTACGTTTTTCTCAATTTTTTTCAAATATTTTTGTTTTTTTGTCAAAAAGAATTTTTATCCTTCCATTTTTGCCATCCCCGACCTCGTAGCTGAACTCCTTCGTCTTTTTCTCGCCGAAAACCACATTTCTCTAACCATTTTTTTTATAATTATTTTTATTTCGTTTTATAATACTTTTATTAACTTTCCGAACAATTTTTTACGTTTTTTTTAAGCTTTTTCCCATTTTGTCGAAAATTTTTGGGTATTCGAGGAGCATATTTACACATCCTCACATACGACGGCACCAGGGTGCTGGAATCGGTTAGGGTTTGTAGCACTACAAAAGCTCACTGATTTGGGCACCTAATCGCGCCATGTCTTTACGGTGCAATCAATTTGCGGTAAGAGCTCTCGTAGTCTAGAAGTTTAGATGGCTGGGTCTCACCTGGACGGTCCGGGTTCAAACCCTGTTGCTTTTTTTTAGGTTAAGTTTCGAAACGATTTTGGGTATGTCTTGGGTTAGTTTGGGTTAGCACCTGGTTAGTTTCTTTTTCTTGAGCCCCCGTAGCGAGCGAAGCGAACGGAGGGCCATGCGAAAAGCGAAATATTATATAACAGCGTATTCCAGGTGCCCAAATCAGTGAGCTTTTGTACGCTTACCAAACCTAACCAATTTCAGCACCCTGGTGCCTATGATAGCCAGTTACGTAGGTGCCGAAATCAGTGAGCTTTTGTAGCGTAATTATTGTTTAGAAAGGCTCACAGTTTTCAGCACCCTGGTGCCATCGTATGTGAGGATGTGTAAATATGCATCCGGGGAGGTGGGGTATAATTTCCTCCTTCCCTTCCCCCCATTGATGACCACGGGGTACGGGGTCATCGCATGTCAGATTTTCGATCCGAGGCTCCGTTGCAGAGATATCGGCAAAAAACGGTTTTTTTCCTCAAAATCCCTTCTTAAATTAGAGCTCCGGTCTCCCCATATGGTCAAGTAGCCCCCCATGAGGCGCACCTACCATAAAAATTTCGACCCCGTAGCTCTTTTCGTTCTCCCGAAATTGATTATTTTAGTTTTTTCTTCTCCCCCCTCTCCTGGCCGAACGGGACGGTACCGGCGGTTACGGGATCTAGTTTTCGTCGAGGATCCTCATTTTACCCCGGCTACAGGTCCCGAATATTTCAACCCACTAGCTATACTGGAGCATGCCTAATTAAAGGGGCGTTTCACTTTGATAACCGTTTCACTTTGATAAGCATATTTTCTGACTTTATCCTCGCTAAAGAAGTTTCACTTCAATAAGATAGAGGAAATGCAAATCCTCTAGTCCTAAATTTGCCTCTCATCGCATATAAACTAGACGATATATTTTTTTCAAATCGATATTTCGTATTAACGCGCCCCTAAATTAGGCTATATCTTGGTTTATTATTGTTATTTTTGTATTATTTTATTTTATTTAGGGAGTATTGTAGTGTTCAGGTAATGCATAATCTGGGATGTAGCGGGGATGGCGGTGCGGTGGGGGTGGGTGCCGGGGAGGGGGCCTATTTAAAGTATTTGGATCATGGCTAATAGCCATTACGGTCCGCAGGTGTCGAATGTCGATGAGGGTGTGGAAGTATGCTTGCGGGATTTCTCGGAAAATTTGTCGGTGGGTCATTTGAATATCAGATCCATAAATACGGGCTTTGACGAGTTTTCATGCTATCTTTCTCAATATCTATTTGATTTCTTTTCCATTACGGAAACATGGCTTGATAAGAGCGCAGACACTAGATGCTTTGATTTGCCGGGTTATAAATTTATAAGACGAGACAGGGAGGAACGTGGTGGTGGAGTAGGGCTCTATGTAAAAAACTCTCTAAACGTTAGTATATTAGACTTAACCTTTGATAGTTTTGAGGTTTTAGGAATAACTTTTAAAATAAGAGAAACATCGTTTGCGTTAATTACTATATATCGTCCTCCATCTAGCAGTATACCAAATTTCCTGGATAACCTAGAAGACTTACTCGGTTTAACTCTAAATTTTGATCATGTTATTGTGGCAGGCGACTTTAATATTGATTTTTTAAAGGAGCACGCGTATTTAAATAGGCTAAAACAAATTTTAGAATATTTTAATTTATCTCAACGTATATTAGAGCCAACAAGAATAAATTTGACAACTGGAAGAGCAAGTCTTATTGACTACATAGTAAGCAGCGATAATTTAATTTCTTTAAAGTCACTATCGGTGCCCATCTCAGATACCATATCAGATCATAATATAATTTTTTCGATTTTTAAATTTGAAAATATAAAGACGATAGAAAAATATATTTCATTTCGAGATTATGACAAAATAAACATCGAAAATTTTTATAATGATGGGGAGCTTATTCCCTGGCACGAGATGTACCATGATTGATATTAATGAAAAAGTCGACTTTTTTAACAGAAACATTTTGACAATCCTAAATAGACATGCACCTATTAAGACTAAAAAAATCAAGGAAAAACCATTTTGTCCATGGATAACACAAAATATAAAAACTAAAATCAAACTCAGGGACCGAGCTCATAAAAAATATTTAAAAACTAAATCTCCAGCGCATTTGCAGTATTATAGAGAACTAAGAAATTACACAAAACACGCAATCATTAGAGAAAAAATTACCTTTTTTAATGAACTGTCGGATAAAAAAGGAAAGGATTTTTGGGGAGTAGCAGACAAACTTCATTTAACAAAAAATAAAAATCATTATGCGATTTGCCTATAATATCCCATATAGAAACCATATAACGCCATATCTTAATGACAATAATTTATTAAATATGACAAATAGACGAAAGCATCATATGTTTAACTTTATTTATCGAATTATAAAGGAAGGCCAACCGGCAAACTTGCGAAATGAATTTTTGGATTTTGAGCATAGACACATGACGCGAAATAATGATATTTTTGTTGTGCCACGCCATAGAACCGCATCATTTCAGCGTTCTTTTAAATTTGAGGGGGTTAAAATGTGGAATAGTATTCCATCCTGTATTAAACAGCTATCTTTAAAAATATTTTCTAAAAAAATCAAATCACAGTTACTAGTTGAACAAAGAATAGGTTAATTAACATCAGATACAAAATAGGATAAAAATTTAAAAAAAAAAAAAAATCTTATTTGGCATTAGTTAAGGACTTTGTCAAAGAAAAATAATTAAAAAAAAATTAAAAATGTCTGCTCTTGTCGAGAGAGAAAAGAATGTCTTTACCCTTGTAGACATCGGCATTTCGCTTTTTTTTGGGGTCTTGAATATTGGGCGATACTCTCCTTGGTTCGTTTATCCGCTGCCGCATCTGTCGCTATCCCGTTCTGGAATAATTTTCTTTTACTTATTATTATTAGCTTTTTTTTTCGATTTATTTTATATAAATTAGATTTTTAAGGGTTATTTCATCTGTATCAACAGATTAACGGTTTTTATAATCGGGAATTAATCCTTTTTGTCAAAATTTTAATTAGATTTATAACTGTATTTTATAATTTTATATGGGCAAATAAAACATTTGAATTTGAATTTGAATCTGTACCCCAGAAAAATATAAATTTTATCATGTCCAATTTTTCCTATAAATGATAGTAATTAACGCGAGTTAAGTCCTACGTTACTAAATAGCCAACAGAGCGTTAATGATTTGTGATAAAACAAAACAAAGTTAACTTTATTTATATTTAAAGTCCGATACTGTTCTTTAACGTTGAATTTGACAGTAAGTATTAAGTTACAATTAGTATTAACGCAGTAGGCGCTGAGTATTTTGGCCTCCTTTTTAATCTGCATAAATGCAAAAGGGATGGAAACAGTCGTTGTGCGCAATAAATGTCGGCATATCAGGTACGCCCATTGATTTGTATAGGAGTGGATAAGCAATAGCCGCCTGTCGCACTATTCAAAAGTGGCAACCTATGGGCGAAAAAACAGGTTTCTGCGCATGACAAAATCGACGCAAAATGGAAAAACATAAACAAAGAAGATACCGTTTTGTCATGCGCACTAAAACACTTGCCGTCTCAGCAGGCGTTGGTCAGGATCGAACTTGGCTTTTGTCTTTGACGTGTTTTCGTTTTGACGGCGCGGCGTTTTGAGTTAATAATTCGAGTTCGATTCGAGGCAAAATACCCGGGATTTCCTATTTCAAGTAAGTCTAATTATTATAAGTATTACTTATTTATACCTTATTGTTTGTTTCACTATGCTAACTGGGGCCCATTTCACAATCGGCAAGACTCCTCTACCGAATATTTGGTGAAATAATCACTTTCGAAGTCCGGGCCTGCTTATTTACCTTCACGGTGCAACAACTAGCTCCTACTAATTTTCTAATGCGCAAGTCCAAATAGAAATCTCTTTGTTTACATTTCGCGGTCGTAAATTTGCCATGTTTGGTCTATTTATTGCTTATCCACTCTTATACAAATCAATGGGTACGCCTCGCAATGGTCAGGGACGGATTTAGAATTGGCAAACGGTGTTGAGAAGCAGACACATGTAAAATTCTACCATTTTAGCCGGCTTAGTTTAAAATGTACAAAAAAGCAGAGCCAATGGCATAAACAAACATAATTTATTAATAAAAACTAAAAATAATAACGTCTAAAACAAAATGTGACTTATTACACAAAATGAACGTTCGTCAACTTTACCAGTGTCATACATTGGACAGGTCATCCGAATAATTTTTTTAAGCAGGTTTTTAAGAATTATCCATTAAGCAATCCTATAATTAGTGTTGTTTTAAGGTCTCCTATATCTGGATCATCCTGGTTAGTATTTTACGAGACAAGAAGTCTTGTTTTGCATGGCTATTTTTTAATCTTACACGCGAGTCAAAGAAGTGAATGTGTTTTAACTGAGAAAAAAATCAGAAGAAAAAGTAAAACTAAATTGCCTCAGAGTGCTTCTGTTAAAAAAAGTAAGTTTGGTACGACATAACGTCTGGAATCCTCGTATGTCACATAATCATTTTAAATTATTACACCTCGAACAACTTTCGTTTTTGTTTTGACTTAAGATAATATTTTACTTGTCTCACTATTACACCTTGTACATTTCCAGACAAGACGCTCTGTCTTGGTCTTGCATGCATGTCCCGATATTTTCATATTTTGAACACACTATTCTAGTACCATCTTTTCGCATTACCCGCGTACACAATGACACTGAAAAACGGCACCATAACCGAGAACCGGGTTCAAGGTGAAACCGGCGTGTGAAAGAGAGAAAGAAAACAAAAACCATTATAACTGGTTATCGTAACATAAATAATTTGAATAGTGAAAATAATAGTCCATTTTATTCGATAATTGCCTTTGATTATTTATTAGAACTCGTTGGCCGGGTGCGTGCCGCGGCCGCAACAAATCGTTACTTATACAGGTAAACGCCGTTTTGATTAATGAGAAACGAGGATCGATCGATATCGTACTGCTGTAAATTATTATTAGCGAATTTCGATTGGGAATGGGATGGAGTTTTATAAGTAGTATATTTATGTTGTAATTTTTCCTTTTTGGCGTTGTCAATCGTTCAGAAACAATTTAGAACAAAGCTATCCCACTTCTGATTCCGGTGATGATAAATTAGGTATCGGCATGTAAATTATCGAACGTTTTACAACACTTTGGCCAAGTTCCAATATCACACCATTTCCCTCTAAGGCGTGTTTCTACTTTCTAAATTAACTTTGGAGCAAAGCGATTTTTTTTTGCTTCAGGTATTTACGAGGGAGCTCCGTGAATAATCTTTAAATGTCGGAAATATGACTAAAAGCGCACGTGAGCGCGCTCTCGTAAAGTGTTCCTTTTCAATTATTCAACAGTTCCTCGTGTTGTTCACTTTCGGAACGTACTATTTGAATAGCGTATAGTACAAACTTATCGACACAAAACAATACAAATAGTGATAGCCCGTAAAAGGTTTTTCCTTATAATTTTGTTCAAACGCCGGCCTATCGGCCAATTCATTGAGTATCGTTTTAATGAACGTCACGCCGCTAAAAACAGGAAACTTTATTCCTTCCTAATATACGGCTTAAGTAAAAAACGCCTGAAATCAGCAAAGTCGGTCGTTAGCTACGGTTGTTTACTTATTTTCGTTCATCTGTATTGCAAATTAGCTCTAAGTGCGAAAAAAATACCGCTAATTCACTTTACCGTAATATTATGTATACTTATTAAACGTTGTAGTGAGATGGTGTAGAGTTGCTATCGAATCTACTATTAGTACAGGGTTGCCAGATCATCTATCTGAATTCCCCTAAACGACATAAGAACATTCGTTTATTTCTGCCAATTGAGATTCTAACCTGATTCCATGGATTTTTTTTCCACGTGACAAACACCCCAAAGACGAGAGAAAAATCATTGACGAAAGGATGGCGCTATATACCGATGTTTTCAGTGGCATTCCGCAAGAAAATCCCGTCATCAGGCTCCATACTTTTTATTTATTCGGATTGCTATGGTTCTTCCGTCTGTCTTTATGTTTTATTTCTTAGTTCCTTTCTTAGTTACGCCATCTCAGCGTTTTTCCTCCAATTCACTAATGACCTCATTTTTTTCTCTCTCGTTTTACCGAAGAAACTCAAGAGCCAACTTTGGTTCAGTTTTGACTAGTGCACTTGGATATCTCACTAAAAATCACAAAAAGCAGTGGCGTGCCACGTTTTTTCACTCGCATTAACCTAATTTAACTGCCTTAAAAATATAAAATAATTTTAACGCACAATAATTCACATAAACATTAAAATATTTAAGGTTGAATATGGCTTGCCATAATGAAAACCGTTTAATCGAATCAGCAATTTCGCTATTTTATTTATATTCCACATACCTTGACACATTTTCGCCGTATAAAAAAATAAAGCTTGTACTGTTGATGCGCATTTACATTCGTACAGAACGCATTCAATAAATTACAATATATTCAGGATTACTCACACAATGAAGCTAGTTTCTGCCACTTTTGGAGGTCAAGCGTCGCGAATAATCATTATCAGTATAAACAATTAGTTATTTAACTCTTTATTATACACGTACAGGCTTCTTAAAGTTTTTGCATGAATCATTGGCGGGCGTGAATCAGGCTCGTCAGATAAACTATCTACTCAGTTCCACTATATATTTTACGTTAGAGCTTTGATAGCCTTAAGCCTTTCAATTTTTTAAGTGAAACTTCTTTAGGCGCGTTCAACACACTTTTCCTGCCTAGTTATTAAGACTGACCGCCACGCTCGGATATGTCACGTTCAATCCGGTAAAGTCGGCCTCGACTTCAGCCAAGCGAGAGAGAGACAGTTATAAACCTATTTTTCCTGGAAAAGGCTGCGAGTGGAAATTTGGGATCTGGTACTCTGGTACGTTTTTAGGTAACACTTGAGGGTCACCGATGGTCAAATGCTTTTGGCGATCAGATTTTTAGTTTGCCGTTCAATTTTGCAATTTTATTCTGAAGAACGTTTCTGGAGACGAACCTTTTGACGGTTTTCTAGACCCTATTGAAATTGGCGAGAATTGGAAAATGGCGAGTATTTTTGTTTTGGACGTGTAGGTATATTTTAAAAAAGGGCTCACTTAGGGTGGGCCAAGCGCCCTAAAAGTCGCGAGAATCGAAACATTGAGTAGACATTTCGATGGGTCAAAAAAATAAGTTTTTATTTTTTTTCTCGAAAAGAAATTTTTTGTTAGAAAAGTCTTTTACCTGACGAGAATCTACCCTAAAAAAAGACACTTTGAAAATGATGATGGCGTTTATGCAGGATGTGCTGGTTGAATTTAAACTTAGCGCCATTTCGAGTTTTGAGATGACACGTCACCACTTACCTAATATTTTAATGTCAGAAATCTGGAGCAACTAAACTTTCCTACATTAAAGAGGGGGGATATGGGCAGAACATACCAAAAAATCATATCTCAAATAAAACGATTTGAAGATGGGAAAATGGCCCAGGATCGGAGAATTTGGATAAGCAGCGGTTTCTGCCGATTTTATGCGAGAATTCGAGGTAAAATTTTACTTTAAATATCAAAATATTGAAAACTTTGAAATTTTGTACGATCTTTGCGCGTTTTAATTTAGCCACGATTTTCTAGTATTTTCCAATCTCGCACAAAAAAATTTTAAATAATTTTTTATAGCAGAGATCACAAGTTTTACAAATCTGAAATTTATTTATTTATTTTTTTATGGCAGTGGCACACACACTAAAAGGAGATCCTATGGCGCTCGACGAGCGGTGTGTGTGCGAAGATGTTGATTGACACGGCTCTTGAATATTTGTAAATGAAAATAGCTATACGTTGGCTGGCACGTACCTTTAAAGTAAAATTTTGAAACGGAAAATCAAAATATCCCCAATTCGGCATTTTCAATCGGATCAATGTGATTTTTTGGTATTTATTTTTTTTTATTTAGCGCATGACACTTGCAATAATATAACATACATCAGAAAAAAAAGAAAAATGTGTAATTGTAAAAAAAAGAAAATGATAACATTGGACATAGTAAAACAAGGTAGACAAACAACATGTAGGATAGACTATACTATAGTCTTATGTCCAGATTCAAAATATCAACCGACTCCGGTGTAGCCATTCGAAAGTCCGCGATGCAGCCTGGATAGGAACGTAGAGGGCAGTCGCTCACAACATGGTGGACAGTCTGGTTAACAGCACCGCAGTAGCAGGAGGGTGAATCGCACTTGCCCCATTTATACAATGAGTCAGCGCAGACGCCATGTCCCGTCCTAATCCTATTGAGTGTAGACCAAGCTTTACGGGGGAGATCAAAGCCAGGAGATTTTTCGTATCTCATCTCTCATAGCGACAAGTGGAGTTCCGGTAGCGTCTTATGGGTTATTTCTTCACGCCAGCTATTCCCTATCTGGAAGTGGTTCCGAGATAAACTCTCTGCTGTAATGATAGAAGAGCGTTTTGCTTTTAGCCGCTGGATACGCAAGTCTGGTATGTCTATATGTATGGGAAGCTGAGGATTATTAACTATTTTGGTGTACTCATTCAGCAATGCTTGAGATCTGCGCAGATTGGAAGCCAATATGTAGGTGTTGGTCTAATGGTGCCCGAGATCATACGCATGGTACTGTTGAGCTGGGTATCTATTTTTCCTATGTGAAGGCTGTTCATCCATACAGGAACGCAATATTCCGCAACGGAGTAAACCAGGCAGCCAGGCTCAGGGAGGAGCAACGAAGAGTTGTTCCATCAGCACCCCATGCTGACCCACAAAGTTTTTGGATGATGTTATTCCACGATCTAATCTTCCCGGCAGTCATCGTCAGATGATATTTAACTGATAATGTCCCATCCAGTGTAACTCCCAGGTATTTGAAGTGGGTATTGTGTCGTAGCAAGTTGTTATTGAAATATACTTCTAAATTTCTACTTGCCATTTTGTTATTAAGATGGAAGCATGTGACTTCTGTTTTGCTCATGCTGAGGCGCCATTTATCAAAATATAGTCCCAGCACTGCTAGATCGTCTGTGAGAGTTGCCTCAGTAGTTTCAAAGGATGTGTGTCTAGTTGCTATAGCTAGGCGTACCCAAATTTGCGCGATGATGTTTCCTGGATGTCAGCAATGTAAAGGTTAAATAATGATGGGACTAGTACCGATCCCTGTGGTAAGACATCGTTCAGCTTCTTCTTCTTACTAATGCTGTCCCCCATAATAACCTGGAATGATCTATCGCCAAGCATGCTATAAGAAACACCATAGTCCTACAAGGAACAGCACGAGAAAGTTTACTAAGCAGGCCATGCCTCCAGACGGTGTCATACTCGGCTGTAAGGTTCACAAATGCAACCGAGGTTTTAAGACATCGCTGAAAGCCGGTCTCGATGAATGAGGTGAGGGCTAACACATGATCAGTACAGCCACGCCCAGATCTAAAACCAGCCTGCTCTATGGGGATTACCCACTCAATATTGTTCCCAATATCAATCAGTCTCTCCAGCAGTTTATACATAACGCTCAATAATGCAATAAGACGATAGCTATCTGCACGATCACTTGGTTTACCCGGTTTTAGTAGGGCAATTATTTTGGCTCTTTTCATGTCTTAGGGGACATACCCCGAAGCTAGAATATCTGAGAAGAACCGCGATAGCCAGAGTTTTGTGTTTTTATCACAGTATAAACCCAGGGAGTTTTCCGGCCTTGACGTCCTTCAGTGATATTGTTACTTCGCCTATCATGAAGGGGATGGAGAACTCGGTTTCGGGTGGACTAGCAGCTTTTTGTCGTTTAAGCTCCCCTCTTACTTCCGTAGCATGCTTCTTATTTCGTCGGGATCTAGAAGTAGTGACAATATGGTCAGCGACCTGGTTAGGTGATACTGCAGGCACTGGGCGGATTGCAGGTGTGGTTGAACCAAGATTTCTCAGGAGACGCCATGCCGCTCTGCTTGAGCGCTTAAAATCTAAACTTTCGACAGTTTCAATCCATTTCTACCTTCGAGATGCATCAAGGGAATTAAGAAGTTCGTCTGCTATTTCCATATCACCGTTCTCTAGAAATTCCTCATATAGTCTCTCACTTTCGTTTAACCACCCTGGAATATACTCTTTGCGATAACCTCTGGAAATTCGTTTCTTGGCAGTAGATATGACAATGCCGATAAACCTGTGATAGTTTTTCCTCTTCGGGGGTATCCATCTAATGCTCTTATCAAGATCCTTGAAAAGTCGTCCCAATTTGCTTTTTTAATATTCCACCTAGGCCGTGGAAATGATTTAGTGAGCGGTATTTGAATTCCAATCTCGAGGAGCACTATTTTTTGGTATGTTGCTTATATACTCCCTTTTTAATGCAGGAAAGTTTGGTTGTTTCAAATGCTTTCAGTTTTCCACTAATAAAATATTAAGTGGTGACGTGTCGTGTTAAGACTCAAAATTGCGAAAACTTCAAACTCACCCTGTATAAAAGGCATTATCATTTCCAAAGTGTCTTCTAATACAGTTTTTGATGCAGAGCTTCGTCAGGTACTCGGCTTTTCTAAAAAAAAAATAGTTTTCGGCAAAAAAAAACCTATCGAACTGTATGTCGGTCGTCTCAGTTTTTTCGAATCTTCCGACTTTCTCGCCCAAAAAAATACTCGCTAATTTCAATCGGATTCGGAAGACTATCAAAATGTACGTGTCCAAAAATTGTCATCAAATTTGGTAAAATCGCAGATTCGCAACGCAAACGGCAACCCCCCAAGTCTCGCTCGGTCTGAAATCGACACCGACTTTACCCGAATGAGCGTTAAATAACCGAACAAAGACAGCTTGGAGCGTTAATGCATGACGGCTCAGTCTTGTTCACTACCCTGGAAGAAAGTGTGCTGAAGGAGCTTAAAGAAGTTTTCACTTCAAAAAACTAGTACTTATGACACCCGGTAAAATGTATTGTTTTTGAAATCAATAGTACACATTATTATAATGGGGATTTTTCTTCTTGTTTTTAAAATCCTAGACGCACATTTTTAGTACAATTTTAGAACAGAGGCTATCGCGATTTTGTAATATTATGGACCAGCCATCGATTTGGGCAAAATAGTGCCTTAAAATTGGGCAAAAAAAATTGTTATGGCCTACACCTAAAATATTTTAGATACACGTAAATTAGTGTAATGATTTGTTTTTAAAAATGGTTTTTTTAGTCCTACATATATATTTTTGATCCGTCCCTATTTTATAGCTTCACGGATTCGACGAAATGTTTTGAGGGTTTTTGACAGCTGGGTACAATTTTTCTGCAATACACTGTTACGTTTCGTAATATCCTGCGAGACATTGTAACAACTAACAAGGTCAATATAGGCTGTATATTAATAGTGTTAATTATTAAAACGTCCCCGATAATCACTCTGGCAAGTAAACGAATAAATCACTTCACAAGCATCCATGGAGCAACAAAATGGGGACGGCTAAAAAATATATATTTCATTAAATCAGTTCCTTTTTTTTTTAATAAAACTTTGCTTTTTGTGTTAATAATTTATATAAAATTTTTATTTGCATGATTTTAGGCAGCCATAATCATTTTATGTTGAATTTTAAATATCTACTATTTTACTCATGTATTATATTCCGACGCGACGGACGTGCGGTTTTAACTACTTTTTTTTAAGTCGATCTTATTAATCATTTTTAAAACCATTTTACACAATACACCGCTACGTCGCTTCTTCTAACCGATTGAATGATAAAAGGGTCTTCAATTTTTCACATTATGGGTTCGTGTGCTTTCACCATCCTTTATTTGCGGAGCTAGAACGGAAAATGTCTGGAAACTATACAGAATTTTCTCTAAATTTCAATAAACTAATTTTTACTCTCATTTTTCTGTTCCGATATGAAATTTACGGCTTCTTGCCGCCGACCTGCGACTTGAAACTAATGCTCAGTGATTTCTATTGGCCCATTCTAATTTAAAAAGTTGTGCAACGAATGGTTGCTGATAAATATTATTTAGACACCGAATATAGCATCTGTCTTTTTTTTACTGGAGGTATAATGAGATCTTCATGGAAATTATTAAAATTTTATTGCAGCAACTTGATTTTGAATTTAGTCCAAACCCCCTGTCCTCTGTGTTTCTAAGTCAAAAGGCAGGATATTGGCCCACACTTCTATTTCCTTCTATCTTTTCAATAAAAAAGTGTCCATTTAGTGTGTAATTCTTCAATTCTCGTTGATTATTACAAAAAAGGGGCAACAAACTTAATTTTTGTTAAATGAAATATCCCATATTTTTTACCTCATGGAGTTGATGATGTCCATTCAATATTCGATTGATCGGTTACAGCGTTGCCTACGTACAATGTTAATATTTTACATTTGTAGGGATTTTAAATAATAAATTACAATTAGTTCATTTATTTATAAATATTAAAGTTTAAGCTAAATCTAATTATTTTTTTTTGTTTATTTCATCGAAATTGGAGCCTACCTTAAGACCACATCTAATCCCCAGGAAATACACACACTGGGTTCTTTTTGATGAGTGAGACTCTTTTTAGAACCAAAAAAAACTGTATTTAATCACAAACATTACAAGACTTTACAAACTCAATTATAGTTAGACTCTAACAAACTCTCCTATCACGATTAGTAAGATTATTTCACTTCAATGCATTGAACTTTCCGAATCATCGTGCTTATATAGCCGCTGTGAGATGTAGAATCTTCTGGATTTTTCAAATAATATGGAAGAATGTATCATACCTAATATTTTGATATACCGGGGCAGGTAACTCCGTTATTTGAAGCCATAGAGAGTTGAGTTGGGCTGTCCTCAGACACACCTTTTGCACCACTGCTGGCCCCTTTGCAACAGTATTCTATGTCTATAATATTTATCTCAATGCTTTTAAGCTTAAAACGAATGTCAAATATCCTTAGAAATCCTAGTCGATTTTTTAATCATTTACAGCCCTATAAAAATATCAACTATTAGAAAAATAATTTTCTACGGTTATAGAATAGTTATTTATGCAACAAGTAAGTGTGTAAAGTGACCCTTTTTTTATGAATGCGGCAAACCCATGAATAAAAAAAAGGGTACTTTACACATGAGTAGCATATATTTTTTTCTACTACCGAAAAATATATGAAAAAACAAAAATAATATTAAATTACTTTACGCACTAGTGCGTAAAATAAACCATTTTAGGCACTAGTGCGTAAAATATATTATTTTACGCACTGTCCTAAACGTCAAAAAATATGTCAAATTTACTTTACGCACTAGTGCGTAAAATAACTTACTTTACGCATTGGCAACGCTGCAAACTATTAAAATTAATTTGACGTAAAAATATAGCGAAAGCTACATTTATGATCTCCCGCTTTTGTCAAACACCCTGTATAGGTCAAAATGTTACATATATTTTTTGAAAACCTGTATAATGGTGATGACGAGCCTATTAAATATTTATTGCCGCTCTCCTTTGTTTTAAAAATAGTTTCTTGCCCGTATTATAAGTACCCTTTTTGAAAGCCCCCCATATATATTTGAACGCGGATTAAAGGATTTCGTAACGTGTTTTACAATGTAAGTCGTCCCCCGAACGTGCATTCCAGACGGGACTATTTATAATGCAGAATCCGATTTAGAATAAGGTGTCTCGAAAGTTCAGCGTACCTGGAGGCCCAGTCGTCCGGATTTACGCCTTTTAGACGGGGACACCCAAAAAATAGTCGCCACGATCCTAAAGCCTATTGTTTTAATTACCTGTCAATATCCTGTCATATTATATTTTAGATATGCGTGTGGTTATGTTTGAACTTATAAAGAACTCGGAAACGGTTAGAGGTATCAATAGGTAACTGTCGCGTTGGTACGTTAAACGGGATGTCTCAGAAGGGTTTAGACGATTTTGACCCCCTTAAAAAAATCTGCTTGTCAGAGCAATACAGGTTGCTGTGATAGTGGACTGTTGATTTCTCATATTTTGGATTTGTTATTTACGCGCATTATGCTCTTGGATTACTCAAAAGACATTCCAAACAATACGTCACGAGTTATTGATCGTTTTTCATAAAAACAAGAGACCCAATGTTTCATTCATAAAAGCCCTGTTATTGAAAATGAATGAATGAATGGGTGGGAGGGAGAAAGGTATATAATAATGTTAAGCGTGTGGCGTTTGCAATTTTTCATCCCCAGACTCGTCAGTGGCGTATCGGCACGGGGTGAAAAGAACATTATACAAATAATTTGGTGAATTTGGTTTGTTTGCTAGCTAAAACAGCTTTAGGTTGAGTTAGTTTGGGTTAGATGATTATTTTCTAGGAATTGATAGATTATAAAAGGGTGCTTCACGCACTTTTAGATTTAAATATTTTAAAAAATCATAAATTATTGATGTATGAAAGAAAGTAGGTAACAATATAATATAATATTTATTTTGATTGCGTTAGTATCACTAGAACAATTAATTTTGCACCCAGAGTGTGGGATATCAAATTTTTGCCAAGCGGATTTTTGTTTAAGGACCAAAGTCTATGTAAAATTCTGAACGTATTGACATTAACTGAAATTAACTAACCCAAACTAACCCACACTTTGGGTCTGAAATCAAATGTTTTCGGGTTATTGATGTCGAAAAATTGATATTTTGAACATTCAGCCTGTCAAAAGTGTGGGATATCAAACACATAAATAGTGACATTAGTATAATATAAATATTTTTGTATTAAAATTAAAAACTCCTTATTGCATGGTGCCGCGCTGACCAAACTAAACAAAACACCCTGTACCTGTACCATCATCGACTTGTGTATTTTACTTTCGTTCCGCATTACCACGCCAACAACCGAGATATTTTAATAAAGCTAACGGTTAAGAAAGTAAATAATGATCGTCTCTAACAAGATAATCCCTAATTCTATTATTTGTAACGAATGGCTGATCACCAAATTCGATAATCATAACTTTAAATGAGCTTCGATATATATTTTTTATCCTGGGGCGTCACGCTTCATTTAAGCGGTAAAGCAATATACCGAAAAGTAGATACCTTTTCTCTGGTACCTTCATTTTGGAGGGTGTTCTAGTAAATGTCCTGCCTCAAGGATTAAGGTCGATTCACATGTCACCGACCCCGAAACGTCACGTTAAAATATTGTTAAAGGAGTTTTTCAAGGCAATATTCACATAGATGGTTATAACGTCAAGTACCGTCAAGGTCAATAGTATTTTTAACGTGACGTTACGTGACACATCTGCCAAATTGAACATTTTTACGAAACGGCAAGTAAAAATAATTATTGATTTATTATTGATGTGAAATATGGGTCCTCTAACTCTATAAATAATTGTGGCCTTTTAGTAAACATGTTTCATACTTCTGCAATTTGCTCCTTACGCATCCAATGGAAAAAGTCATTAACACCGAGATCCTAAAATATCTTGAACAGAATAGAACAACATAATATCTGATAGGCAATATGGATTTAGAGCGAAGCGCTCAACAAGAGATCTGATGTCCTATGTAACACACATCTGGAATTCAACTCTGGAAAAACACAACCACCCGTCTTCAACCGGGTGTGGCACCAATCACTCCTGATGGACAAACTCTCAGCTTATGGTTTCCACCGGCCTTACATATACTATTATTGTCCAGTTTTATGGATAAAAGGAGTATTCAGGTCGCTATCGATGGTGACTCGTCCGAGGTATTTGCCATCAATGCTGATGTTCCGCAAGGTTCCGTTTTGTCTCCAATTTTGTTCCTGCTGCACATAAATGACCTACTAAAGCTTACTGAAAACCCCATTTACAGCTATCAAGACGATAGCAGTCTTGTATCATCTTTTTCTTCAGACAAACCATTGTCATCGGCATTTTAAGATCCTTTACAGGCGTAGACGACTATATCCAAATCGGCCTTTCCTATTGGTCGATCCGCATGGCCCTCCGCTCGCTTCGCTCGCTACGGGGCTCAAGAAAAGGACACTAACCAAGTGCTAACCCAAACTAACCCAAGACATACCCAAAATCAAGAAAAAAACTGTTTAGAAACATAATCTTTAAAAAAAATAAAATAAGCAACGGGGATTTGAACCTGTACCGTCCAGGTGGGACCCAACTATCTAAACCTCTCGACCACGAGAGCTCTTGCGACAAATTGATTGCATCACGAAGACATATTGTAATACGAGATGGATCGCCCAATAGGAGAGGCCGATTTTGATATAGTCGTCTACACCTGTAAAGGATCTTAAAATGCTTATCATCGGCCACTCTGGGACAACTAAGAAGACAACAGGCTGACTCAATTAATCGAGACTTAAACACAATTGTTGAATGGGGATCCAACAATCTTGTAACCTTCAATGCCAAAAAGATACAGACTGCTGTGTTCTCCCGGAGAAAAACTAAGGGAAACTACCTTGACATCATCATGGAGGGGGAAATCCTTTCTCCATCCTCCAATCTTTGGATTCTTGGAATACCGCAAGCACTAACTTTTCATGGGATGAGCATGTCCGAGGTCTCGCCAAGTGTGCCTCTCAAAAACTAGGTGTACTTTTCCGTGCCAAAAAATCAGACCTACTCTGGAGTATTGCTCTCACATTTGGAGTTTTGCTCCCAAACATACTCTGGCACGCTTGGACTCCATCCAGAATCGAGCTGTTAGGCTTATTAACGATGAAACACTGACTCGTTCCCTTCACACCTTGGAACATAGGCGGATGGCGGGTGATCTCTCCCTTTTTTATCGATATTATCACGGAAGGTGTTCGACCGAACTGGCAACTCTGATTCTCTCCGGTGCCAGCTTTGTCCGTTCCACACGACGGGCTAGAAGCTCTCATCCATATGCTTTTCAACAGAACACATCCAGAACCAGCCTCTACCAAAATTCTTTCTTCTGGCGTGTGACGAGCATCTGGAACTCTTTACCAACCTAATTGTTCCCTGTTGGCTACAGTCTAAAGATCTTTAAGAAAAGAGTCAATCGGTATCTTTCCTCCTCGCCGTTTCCTACTTGCAGTGCCCATTAAGGTATTATAGGCAACGCCTTTGCAAGTGGACTGCAAATTTTTTTTTTTTTTAATAAATGCATTCAAGCTAATTTTCTTCTATCGATTTTTTCATGACAAAGAAAAACGGACGAGGGACTTCAATTACAAAAACCGCGAATGGAACTAACGTTGACGGCATATAGAGACATCCACAACTAGAGGTTTAGTGTGAATCGAGATTTACGTAACGTTGCCGGTTCGTTCCCATCTAAAAGCGTCCCAGGTCAATAACAAAGCATTGAACAACCCCTTGGACTCTGACCGAAAAACGATTCCCTCTTGAAATTCTGCGCTCCGATCGCTATTATAATTATAAGCCTTTTAGACTGTGACCGAAACATAGTTTTTTAGATTAAACTTAAACTATTTATTTCACATAAGCTTTGCCAATCTAATGCTAAATGACTAATCTTAATGTAGTGTCGATGTAATTACTAGCGGCCCATGTGTCGAGGTATTGAGCTAAACTTTTCTTCCTATGCATGATGATGTTTATTATCCAACATAAAGACATTACTTGAAGAAGTAATATCATATCATTTATATTGTTGATGATAATAAATGGCCGTGTTAATGAGTCGATTCTGGAGGCCGGAGGCATAATATACGTAAACTGCAGACGCGATAGGACTTCGCCATAGGGCGACTGTAATATAAACGTTAGAATATAATACCCTCGTTACGTTTCGTCCTCAAATATTTGAACATATCTATATTCAAAAAACATCGAAATTAATGCTAAAAAACTTGAATAAATCGTGAAACCTTTTCTCATTGACTGATTGCAATAATCATAATTATTCAGCTGATGGGACTTATCGAGCTTCCGATGAAATGTTTACACTTTAACCAAAACAATGTAGATATCATAATGAAAAGTGATGTAGATACACAAATGATGTTGACATAGTGCCCGAGCACAAAACGCAAAACCATTCAACTGCATTTACCAACCAATGAAACGAATTTCCTGGAAGTTCAAACCACGATAAGCCGTACGGTTACATACTCGGCTTATCGACCCGGTACTTATCATCCGACTTGACTCCTCAACACGACGTAGTTTTAATAAAACTATTTCTTTGGGACTTTGGGCTTTTAATCTGCCTTTGAAATGCTGATAAGAGAATATAATTGTCGATTAAAGATTTACTACATAACGTATTATAGTGTTAACGTTAGTGTGTTATTACGGTCGGCTAACATTGGAGACAAATAGATAATGTGGGAATAACCCCAATAAACAAAAGAAGTTAAAGGTAACGTTGCCGATTGACATTGAAGTACCACCGATAATCCGGTTCCGACATATTATTATTGTCTAACATGCACATCTTTAAGATGTTCAATACGGAAGTACTTCAAAGATTACTTTAATTTTTTTTTTCAACTTATAGTGGATACAAATTGAATGGAACTAATAATGACAAAGTTTGACAACGCTGCCGAAACTTCGTTCGGACTCGTGTTTCTGCTCCGCCCACATTTTTGGTATCATACCTACCAGTTCGTTCGGTTTCGCCCACAATATGTCAAATAATGTCAATTAGGTTCAAGCTGAGAGGCAATATATTTCCATAAACTATAATTTGGAAAAAATTTATGAATAAGTATCCAACGGTTCGCACTTTACTATTTTTTAAATTAACCTAACGAAAGTACAACAGTTAACACAAACTGAAGTTAAAGAAAAAGACAAAATAAAAAAAAAATGCAATAAATGATAAAAAATATATATGTAGTTTGAGGAAGCTGTACATGTCTCTTATTTAGTGTTATAATATAGTATGTCTTCGTTTTAAAACAGATGTAATAGGGTCAACCGGGGCTATTATGATACAAAAATTAAAAAGTTTCAAAAAAAATGTTTTTTTTTTATTGAAGTAAAACGAAAGGTCTTATGCGGTACAAAATTGCATTTCTTTCACCTTTCTTATATAAAAACTTACGTAGAGTTAACAGGAAAACTGTTAAAAAAAACTGTGTATCATAATAGCCCCTCGTTTGGGGCTTTTATTGATACACAACGGGGCTAATCTGATACAGTGCTTTAACTGCATTCTCTTAAGTGTTATTACTTCAGCGGAGTTATTGTGATACAGTACAGTCCTTTATCATATTCCCCTATAAATTTTATATTGATATGACTGTTAGTTTTAAAGATACAAGAGGTGAAGTTCAGCATTTATAAAAAAGGCAAAAATATATGAATTTTAAAGCATTAAAACATTGTATAAAAGGTAAGGTAAGCCAAAGGTAACAATATAATCGATTACTACTACAACCTTAGAGAACATTTTAATAAAGCATATAAACATCAAATAGCACGAAAAACTAAAAACACAACGATAAATTGTTTATATTTTAATAAAGCATAAACATGAAACAGCATAAAAAACTGAAAATACAACGCTAAATTGCCTCATATGCTGGCACTATACTATCAAACACAAATTTTCTCTGTTTCCAGATAAAACGCAGTTAGGAGAAGGTAGTTTGGCAATAATTGCTTAGGTATCGATTAGACATAATATGTCTTTTTCGTTCTTTTTAAAAGTCTTCTTGTCACTACCGCTCACATCTTATTTTCTTGGGGATGAATATGGTGGTTGGTATACTTGTATCATAATAGCCCCACCACACGTATCACATTAGCCCCAAGTTGTGTATCATAATAGCCCCTTAACTTACATAGCTAATAAAGCTATCTCAGCTATTGGTTAAGCCTACTAATATTAAGGTAAAACAAAGCTCAAAACTTATATTTTCAGGTTCTGTAATAAAACTGATTTAATATAGCTGTATAAATCAGTGCCAAGAAAAGTTTACACAGGTCGCAGAAATTTTGGTGGTAGAAAAAAAGCGCTCTTTTTTCCAATTTTTTTTTGCGAAATTTGTTCATCTTTTATCAAAACTAAACATTTGTATTGTTGTAATGCTTCTTGTAATATACTGCATTTTTTTCATGCAATACATTTTACACTAAACAACTGATTGGTTGGTGTATCACAATAGCCCCATATACTTAAGTGTATCACAATAGCCCCGGTTGACCCTATGTAATTTTTGTACTATGCTGATGTTGCATCCTTTCTTTTGACATTTTATTAAATACATCTAATTAGCAGAAACCGCCAGAAATTGAAATTACAGGGTAATTATCTCATAATAAACTTCTTCTCTCTATCATGTACATAACGGCGTCTAAATACGAGAAACATAAATAAGCACTCGCAAAGCCCTTTTATCCTAAGCCAACAGAACTAAAACCAACATAAATAATGCCCGAGAGTCCGAGAGTCTTTCTTAAGCCGGTGTCGTCCAAGAAAAACAAAAGGTACAAAAATACATAAACTCGGGATGAGAGAGAAGAAACCTGTTTGCATCTTTTAAGAGGTATTTTAGCATACTTCACTAAGCCGCACGCTTGCATAATAAAATCAAACAAAGTTGCCAGATTTGCTTAGAATTCTTAAGCAGGACGGAAATTTTCCTATTTGGTTTGTGAAGTCTGATAACCAGGCACAATATGAACATACGACGTTTCGTCGAGAAGATCGAAACTTTAACATGTTGGTATTTCGATCAACCATTTTTGACATATTGACTTTTCCAATAAAAAAATATTCTATATAAATGGCAACCCTGTACGTACATAATCTGCCGGTCAAACGATGTTGCCAAATTTGTTGAAAAGCCGTGACGAGGAGGGACATTCCCATTATTGACTTATTAATCAACAAAAAAATAAAACCATTGATTCTGAACGTTTGATAGCCAAGTAATTTTTTGATTTAAATAGTCTACCCAAAATGAAATAAAATGATGTTGCCAAATTGGCCGAATATTCTTAACATTTACAAAAACTCGAACCAAGCAAGGAAGGACGTGCCCACTTCGATTTGTCAGTAAACTTAAAAGAAAATAATTGTTTTAAAGTTTGGCAACCAGGCAAACTATATTAATAATTAAAAATAATCGGTTTTAAGGCAAAATATATACAGATAGTCTACCAATACAAAATCAAACCGTATTGCCACATTTGCTAAAATATCTTAACCACATTTACAAAAATTTCGACCAAACAACGAGATACATTCACACTTTGATCTGTCAAAATATTTGCCTTGATTGTTTGACAGTCGGGTAATTTCTATATTTATCAATTAAACGATGTTGCCAGATGTGCTGAAAGGCCAAGTGAGACGAGATATTCCCATTGCAATTTGTTAGCCAACTTAAACTCTCATGTGATGAAGCACTGAAGCAGAGCAAAACGCATCGTTTCCATCTTATATAATACTTGCTATAAAATAGAAGCGAAGGCACTAAAGAACGAGTAGAATTTTTTTTATTTGATTCTATCTTTTCAGTAATTTCGAACGAACCTTATTAATATTTCAGTGCATTTTTCGCGCCATTTCGTATCCGAGCTTTTAAAATAAAAATTAAATTTTTCCTCGCATTGACGGTCTGAAAATTGGATTGCGCGCTCTACACGAGGCCCGCCCGGAACCGAATTAAATGAATTAGCAAAGTTCTATCGTAGGTAAAGTGCTTCTTCGTTACAATTTGATTTTACCATCAAAGACCTGCAAAATTGCGTTTTAACCGTTGAGTGAGCTAAAGTTAACCGGCCTCGTACCACAGTGGTTACACATTGATTATTTGTGGCGATGGAGCTCGATCTTAGGCCGAGCCACAAACTGGATTTAATTTAAAGAAAGTGCCACGTCTGATAATGTCTGATATGCGTACTGATTTGCTTGGGCATGCTGGATACGCGTGCGCCGACGTGGAACGTGCTAAAAAATCGCGCACACTCTCTCATCTAGATTAGCCATTATATAATAATAATTTTATAAAAATAATGTTGTCATCAGTGTTGCCATTTCCTTAAATATTTAATATTTAATTAGAACAAAGTATTTTTATGACGTCACAACGTGCCTAAGGTTTCGACTTTCATATGTGTGTTTGTCGACTTTTACTAACTTCTGATGATTATCAACGCGACTTAATGGAGCATAATAATACAATAATTAATAGACAATTACTTTAAAAACAATTGGAAAACGCCTTTATGATTGAACGAACGTGCACAAGGACACGCCCAGTTTTATTTATTCGATTAAATCGGCCATAAGAAGTGTGCGAAACAAATAATTTTTTGTGACGTCACAAAAATTTTATTGATAATATATTTTAAATTAATGTAAAGCCACATTCATTTCACTAAACCGGTCGTTATGCGGGCGAAGCAAAGTATTTTGTGACGTCACAAAATGCCTACAGTCCCGGCTGTCTTTTATGTTTTCGTTCTTTTTCAATCTTTTTTAGTCAACAGAAAATTTTATTAGAATTTATTTTAAATAATTTAGAAATAAACGAGATTTTTTTATATAATTTTTTAAATATTATTAGAATTTATTTTAAATAATTTACAAACAAACATCAATTTTTTTTAATATATAAAATTTATTAGAATACTTATATTTAGAATAATTTAAAACCACATAAAATATTTTGTGACGTCACAAAATGCCGACAGTCTCGAATTTCCTTTGTTTTTGCTCTTTTTCAATATTTTTTAATCAAAAGAAAATTTTATTAGAATGTATTTTAGATAATTTAGAAACAAACATCAGATTTTTAAAAAATAATTTATATAAAATATGTATATTAAAATTTATTTGAAAATAATTTAAAGCCACACAAAATATTTTGTGACGTCATAAAATGCCGACAGTCTCGACTTTCTTTTATGTTTTTGCTATTTTTCAATATTTTTATATTTTTTTTATTAGAATGTATTTTAAATAATTTAGAGTAAAACATCAGTTAATATAATTTATAAAAAATTTATTGGAATTTGTTTTAAAATAATGTAAGACCACACTAAATATTTGGTGACGTCACAAAATTCCGACAATCTCGACTTTCTTTTGTTATTGTTCATTTTCAATATTTTTTAATCAAAAGAAAATTTTATTAGAATGTATTTGAAATAATTTAGAAACAACGTAAGATTTTTTTAATATAGCTTATTAGAATTTATTTTAAAATAATTTAAAACCGCACAAAATATCTTGTGACGTCACAAAATGCTGACAGTCTCGACTTTCTTTTACATTTTAAATATAAGATCAAAATTTATTTTAAAATAATGTAAAACCACACAAAATATTTTGTGACGTCACAAAATGCTGACAGTCTCGATTTTTTGTTATATTTTTGATCTTTTTTAATATTCTTATATAAATTTTTTTTATTATAATTTTTTTATGTAATTTAGAAACAAACATCAGATTTTTTAAATATAATTTATCAAAATTTATTTTAAAATATGTAATTTAAAACCACACAAAATATTTTGTGACGTCACAAAATGCTGACAGTCTCGATTTTTTGTTATTTTTTTGATCTTTTTTAATATTCTTATATAAAAAATGTTTTATTATAATTTTTTTATATAATTTAGAAACAAACATCAGATTTTTTTAATATAATTTATCAAAATTTATTTTAAAATATGTAATTTAAAACCACACAAAATATTTTGTGACGTCACAAAATGCTGACAGTCTCGACTTTCTTTTATATTTTGGATCTTTTTCAATATTCTTTTATCAAAATTTTTTTTTATTATAATTTATATTAAATAATTTAGAAACAAACATCAGATTTTTTTAATATAATTTATCAAAATTTATTTTAAAATAATTTAAAACCACACAAAATATTTTGTGACGTCACAAAATGCTAACAGTCTCGACTTTCTTTTATATTTTTGATCTTTTTCAATATTCTTTTATCAAAAATTGTTTTTATTATAATTTATTTTAAATAATTTAGAAACAAACATCAGATTTTTTTAAAATGATTTATCAAAATTTATTTTAAACTAATTTAAAGCCACACAAAATATTTTGTGACGTCACAAAATGGTGACAGTCTCGACTTTCTTCGATATTTTTGATCATTTCAACATTCTTTTATCAAAATTTTTTTTTATTATAATTTAGAAACAAACAAATATTTTGAAACGTCACAAAATGCCGACGGTCTCGACTTTTATATTTTTCCTCTTTTTCAATTTTGTTTAATTAAAAATTTTTTTTATTAGAATGTATTTTAAATAATTTAGAAACAAACATCAGATTTTTTTTATATAATTTATATAAATATTATTAGAATTAATTTTAAAAATAATTTTA
>MU184763.1:67057-82221 GCA_016904865.1 Pissodes strobi
TATCGCCCCAATAACCAATAACTTATTTAATGTAAATGTTAGATCTTGATATTCTTGTTTTGACCATTTTTGTTCTTTTGGAACAATATTTTGGTTTACCTTCCTAGCAAAAGGAATTTCATAACCTTGTATACAAGACAAAATAAAAGAGTCACTTGTTATATGTTTCCAATTGTTAAGAAAATCCTTTAATCTTCCTGCTTTGGTAGTTACCTGAGTTGCTCTTATTAATTCCTTCTGCTTTGCTGCTGTTGGTATCGATTGTGTTGACTTCTTGGGTATGGCGTTGTTCTGACACTTCTTGTTCTCGGTTGTTGCGTTCGAAATTGTGGTTTGGTGCCCACCTGTTGGTAGTTTGTATACCGAACAGGTGGGCTTTTCCATTTTAACTTCCTATTATTTTGATTCTGGGGCTTCTTGGTATTGCAACTCGTTGATTTTCCGGTAAAATTTGGTTTTAAAGCAATACTTGCTTTCTGAATTGCCTTTGCTTCATCAATTTTTTGAGTAAGATTTTCTCCAAACAAATGAGCGCCAATTGTATTAGAGTCCAGAATTTTTTGAGCATTTTTATCTAGCCCAGGAGAAATAAATGCTTTTCGAGCCAACGACTGAGAATGGTATACTTCAGCTAGTACTTTTGCTGCATCACATAACTTTTCCAAAATGTCTAATCTGTCAACCCCTTCTTCTTTGTTCTCTAAAAGTTCTGAAATCACTAAACCTAAAGGTGCCATCGCCGTTCCTAGCAGATTTTGTGTGTCTACAAAATGACTGTCTCGTTTTTTAGCAGTATCACTTAATGATGAACTAATTTCCGGATTTAATTTGGGTGGCTGTAGGTTGCAGTTCCCTTGTAAAGGGTATTTTTCTAGCAAGGTGTTCTTTAATTCTGGTGATATGCCCTGAGATAACCAAATATTCCATCTAGATACTAACTCTGGATGCAAATGTAGTTGATCATTTACTGGCTTACTTGGATCATCACCTAGACACTGTAAAACATCCTCATTTGTTTCAGAACATTCTGGGATCAAATTTGCCAAGGGAAGTATATCTTCAGGATCGGAGTGTTCTGAAACAACAACCCTTAAAGAATTTTCACATATTTTTTAGTATGTTTTGCCTCTCCTTATGGAAAGGAAAGAACAAACATCCAAAACAAAGAAAAAATTTTTGTTTTTCACCTTGTCTTACCTTAAGTGTAAGCTTAGGTGTTTATCTAAATGATCAGTATATAAGGGTTATTTTTAACGGTTGGCCTATTCTAATTCCCAAAAAATAATTTTTGTACGTTACGTCCCACCTTAAGAGTGGACTCAAAACGATTAAATTACTTAATAGGGCTTCTATTTTCTTCTTTGTTATGTTCCACCTTTAGAATGGACTCCAAAACACGAAACCTCAAATTAAAAAGAACAATACACGGCGAAAAAACCTACAAGACAAGGAATGGGCTGATCGGTAAAAGTACAACTATATCCAACATACCTTCTAAACATTCAACTTGCATTCCCCTCCGTACTGGGAAACTCCGCAACGATCCCGCTGATGAAATACCTGGGCGACTGCCCGGTCTCGATGATGCACTATCGGCACTTTTACGACGAATACGTCGCACTAGTTGCTCCGATTTTAATAAAGATTCTAATCGTTTAATTCTTTTTAAGAAATTATCAGATCTATTTCTAGATTGCTTTACAATTAAAACTTTACCCATTTTTCAAAAAAAAATTTTGACCCCACTAACGCGCACCACAACTTTTCAATCTTCGAAAACACAAAACATGTAGCGTCACTCGTACGAAGCACAGTTATGAATATTTAGATACGGGATTGAGCTATTAAACGACGGGGAAGAGGAGAGCGGTCGGGTGTTTTCTTTTAAGGCCCGTTGACATTATGCTTGTTGGCTGGTACTAGCAAACTAGCGCTAGTCCGCTGGTACTGCTTGTGCTGTTTACATACTAGTATGCACTGTTTTATGCTAGTACATAAATATATTTTTTGATAAGTGAGACGGTTTTGAAATTTGCTGCCAATTTTCGAAGATGAGTGAAGTGGAAAAAGGCATTGAAATAATAGCTACAATGATACAAGATGAATTAAGAAATATATCACATAAATGCTTTGTTTCGCTTGTCTCTGTTTTTATAATTTGCATCCTGAACATTCCACAATATTTCACATTCTTTATATAAACTGACAAATTTTACCGTTTCATTTTCACTCCATTTGTGATAGGGGCCATTTTTATTTTTTCAACTGGTACATAAAAGTACAAACGCTTTTAACTCTACTGGCGCTAGTTAAATAAGCACGAGGCTAGCGCTAGCAAATGTTTACACTATACTTGTCGACTGGCATCGACCGACTGGTACTAGCCAACAAGCATAGTGTCAACGCCCCTTTAGGCTTTGATTTCGTGGCGTCACCAGCTAGAAGACATGGTACTACGTTATGTGTAATCTTGAAGAACGAGGCTTGAAATATAATCGTTGTTCACAGCAAACAAACAAAACTTTAAAACAAATAAAATTATTTGATTCAAATACGAGAAATTATTTCGTACAAATACCCAAAACATTGGTTTAAATACCCGGCCTATTTAAATTAAAACACAAAGCTTTTGGAACAAATATAACATATATATGTTCTAAAATCTTTGTGTTTTGATTGAAATCTGAGGTGTATTTGTTCCAAAAACTTGGTATTTTAATTTAAATAGGTCGGTAATTTAAACCAATGTTTTGGGCATTTATACGAAATAATTTCTCTTATTTGAATCATATAATTTTCATTTGCTCAAGCCTGTTTTATGTTTCAATATGTAGCTTAAAAAAAACACTGTTATTATCGTTAAGACGTATTTAGATTTCACGTTTTAGCTGAAATAAACTATATGTCTTAGTTTTCTTTTAAATACTAAAGTATCCAAATTCCGAAACCTTATCTAACCACCGATTTGTAAATGGTATGTCAGGACACTTAACTTTGAATTACCAAATTCATGACAGGAACAGTTGCCTACAGTAAATAAAATAAAAGTTAAAAAGGGATATCCAAGAAACATTTTTATTCAAAGGTATTAAAAACAAAGAACAAAACGAGTATTTCCAAAATATAAATAAAAAATATAATCAGATTTTTTGTCCCTGCTTATCACTAGTTTTGAAAGCTAAATCATTTTTATAATGAAAAAAACTATTATCATAAGCTAAAAACATATTTTTTCTAAATACTAGATAGGAACATAAACATATTATGGGATAAGTTTGTACTACTTATTAATATTAACGGTAACTCACTAGTTTTTATAAAAAATACTAAAATTCTAAAGTTCATAAAAATTTTATCATATAACAATAGTAACATTTTACTTAATTAAACTAATAGGACATACAACTACCTCTTCAGATCCAGTGTCATGAGCATTGAACGGAAATGGCACAAGATGTCACCGATTCTATTGTTAGTAACGACATTAAATCGATTTCCATCAGGCTACGTAAAACTTCGATGCCGTCAATATTTTGATCTAAAAATAAAACAACAATAACTAAAACAAAAAATAATACAAACGAAACAATTGTGACTGTTGTTCATGATGTTATTTGAATAGCCTGTTATATTGTTTAAAAGTATGTCATCCTATTAACAAAAATAATATTTTTTTAAATACTATTAGATTTAATCGAAATAAAAAACAATTTGCTTCAAAACTGTACTTCCATGGATCAACCATTTATTTATTTAGATTAAATAAACAGGGCGTTGAAATACCTATCAATTCATATTATATTATGTAGGTACATACAAGAACGAAGAGGACGCCATTGAACTTGTACAACGTAAAAAGCAAAAATACTCAAACAAGATCGTACGCCAAACTACCTAAGCGAACTGTTATTCACTATTGTATGCGTATATCGCGTGAATTCATCTGCATCTCTAGGTAGTAACAGCAGAAAACAATTTTTAATTAGGTACTAGTAAAACTCACGCCATTTTGATTATGAGAGAACGCGTCTTATTTACAAACGATTGATTAGGTACCTAGCTAAGTAATATAATAAAAATGTAACTTACCTTGAAAGGAGGGCACAAATGACCCAAGTCGCATTTAATTAATGTATTTTCCATCACAAATACTAACAAAATAACGACAATGGGTGGATAAAATTTCCCTATAGGACGGCAACAGAAATAAACTGAACTAAGGGCCCGAGACGGGGACTAGGAAGCATAGAGCGTCGACGCGGCTGCGCAACTGCTACGAGTTGTAAGAGAGATATTTGATCAAATATTCACATTCTTTAATTTAAAGCAACCCTTATTTGTTTTAAATAATGGAGAGGTTTCGTGTCTCTAAATCTTTAAAGCGAATAAATATGTGTTTAATATGGAAAAAAGTCTTGCTATCACAAGGCAAAGAAATAACCAAGAAAAATCAAACACGCCCAAGTATTTAAATTAAAGAAATTTTATTTAATCTAAATAATTTTTATTTAAAGCAAATAAATAAAAAGCAAAGAAATATTTATTAAGGTTTTTTTCTCACATTTTTATCAGTGTAGCTGTTCTTCCATACAGAAAACGTTTAATCTCTCTCCTCTGTCATTTCTCTCTCCAAGTCCATAAGAGCGTATAAATTCGTCTGACCTTCCGCGTCCTATTTTCGCATTAAAATCCCCCATGACAATTATTGCTTCTTTCTTTGGCAGCTCTTTTATGGTGCTCGACTGGATATCGTAAAAACTCTCGATTTCTGCATCAGTACTGTCCGACGTTGTTGGGGTATATACCTGAATTATATTAATAGCAACTGATTTTGCATTTACTTGTAGAAGCATACATCTTTTTGATATAGGAACAAAATTGGCTATATATCTTGCTATATCTTTCCTAATGATAGCGCCTACTCCATGGTGGTGCTCACCGTCATCTCCTCGGGAGTAATACACTTGGTGGTTATCTATTTTACAGTGTCCGTTGCCCGTCCACCTCATTTCGCTAATACCCATGATTCCTATGTTTAGTCTTGACATTTCTCTTACGGCGTCGTGAACTTTAGTGATACCTATTAAAAAGGTGATCCAAGAAAATCTTTGATCGTCATCATCGCTCAATGAAGAGGAGTTAATAGCTAAAAGAAAAACCGAATTTGTACTTCCTATTCAATATTCACTATGCTGCTGATTTACTTCACCCATAATCACAAGGGACAGAGCTTGATGAATCACAAATTCTCTCCGCCACTGAATGTATACTTCAGATTGGAAAAAACAAACTACATCTTAAACACGAAGATCTTATTGATGAAATTGTAGATTACGGTTGCAAAAGCGGTAAATTGTTTTGCAAAGATTTCATTTGGAAGTGCAGGCTGGTGGAAATGCAACTTCTTTATCCAAAGCGGCGTCATGGATTTTGATGATGCCAGCTTCTTCGGCCGCTAATTAGCCAAGTTTCAGCATTTACAGTCATATGCACTCAAAAAAGAGGAATAGGTTAACAAATGAAAGATCATCTAAGTTATATACTCTATGTATCTCATAACCAAAACTTAAAAATAGAAAGTGGCGGCAGATCACTTTATATTTTTGACGGAAATACAGAAAATAGCGCAGATATTATTGACGAAGATATAGAAGAAATGAGCGGGAGTCATGATGATGTAATAGGCGATGTGTCAAGTGATGAAAGTAATGTTGTTAATGAAGATATCCTCCCAAATACTCAAGGCACAATAACACTAAATGAAGACAGCGACGAAGACATGCCTCTCTCTAGATTCGCGCCTAATTCAACTTGCAAATTTTATTCGTAGTTTATTTTTTGTTAGTTGTTCTGTCATTTAATAAATATTTCCAATATTTCGCGAAATATTTCCATAAAATATATTTCCGGAAATTTTACAACACTAACGCCAACGAACTAACACCCTTTTTTCCAGGCATTTTTCTCTGTCTTACGGAAAAGGGATTTACCCAGCTTCTTGTTCGAGTGCAACCTGTTCTAAAAAAGACAAGAAAATCACGCCCTCAAATTATCGCTCAATGCCTTTGCTTCCAATAATCTCCAAAGTCATGGAACGTGTAGTCAAAGTCAATCAGCAACTACTCAAGTACCTCGAGAACAACAGAATAATCAGCGATAATCAATACGGATTTCGCAAAGAGAGATCGACAGGAAATGTCACTCATATGTGGAGTAGGGCAATTGAGAACTACGGAGAGTCTCCAGCGATTGCGTTTGATATTTCGAAGGCATTCGACAGAGTTTGGCATGACGGACTGCTCAACAAACTGCCGTCCTTCGGACTGCCATGCCAGCCTCTCTCTGCAGCTGGCTCGCCAGTTTCCTTAAGAACCAATCTCTGCATGTTGCAGTTGATGAACACACATCTCAGGCACATTCGCCATTAACGCGGGCGTACCTCAGGGCGCAATACTTTCAACAACTCTGTTCCTCATCTATAGTAATGACCAGCTGACCGAAACGAATAATTCTTTTTACAGTTTTGCAGATAACAGTACCCTTTTTTCCCACTTTAGATCAGAAAAACCTTTACCAGCGATTGAGACTTATCACCGCAGACAGGAGCAGAGATTACAGCAATTAATCAAGGCCTGGAGAAAGTTCAAACTTGGGGCGACAGAAATTTGGTCCGGTTCAATGCAGCAAAGACCCAAGGAGCCACGTTTACCAAGAGGGCCAATACGGCGGGTCCTGACATCATTATGGCAGGGTCGACCATTCCTTCATCCTCGTCAATCGGACTGTGGGGTGTCTCGGTCAACAGCAATATGTCCTGGCATGACCACGTTGCTAACATCGCAAAATCAGCCTCCCAGAAGCTTGATGCGCTATTTCGCAACACAAAACTGCATACACTGCAGCAGTTGCTCTTGCTCTACAAAGCGCAAATAAGACCGTGATTGGAATATTGTTCACACATCTGAGGTGCCGCACCAAAGCACACCCTAAAGCTGCTGGATTCCATTCAGAAGAGAGTTGTGCGTCTCGTCGGCGACCCGGAGTTGACCCGGATACTGGATAGTCTAAAACACCGCAGACATGTGGTTGAGATGTCCCTGTTTTACAGATGCTTTCACGGTAGATATTCCCAGAATTTGGCCTGCCTCATTCCGCCTCTGACAACTCCTGTCAGACAGTCACGACAGATGGCAAGAACGCACATGGTCAGTACGTTCAAGATTCTTTCTATATCCTTTATTCTTATGTTCGGTAAATTCTCCAGAAGCTTTTGCGAACTTTTTCTACAAATTTATCGACTTCATTCTATACATTCAAAAAATATTGTCATAAGTCACTTATGTTAAATCAATGGTTAAAGCGAGACAAAAGTGTATTTAGTAATGTTGCATCGCTATTAGTTAGTGCGCCATCTCTAGACGAACATATTTAGATATTGCTGATATAAGGAATATTACTTCATTTTAAAAGTGAAACAAGTTTGTTTTAAGTATAAAGGGATTTATTTGATAACACTAACTCAAAATTTTATGTAGTTGGGAAAGTGCATAGTGTCGTTACGATACGATGTATTCAGATAGCAACTCTGATCTAACTGCCCTGCAAGCTGCAAAATAAAATCGTTTTCTTGGTGTGGAAAATTGATAGCACGAGAGGAAAAGTATTGTAATGACACAAAAAGTAGGTGTTCTTATAAGTGATTACCAGTACTACCTAATTCATGCAACAAATTGCGTCCATACACCTATTAGGTCCACAATGCAATATCACATATATTTGGAATACAGACCTTAATATATTAGGGTGTCTACTGGTCTTCAGAGCCACATGTAGACAAGCCAATTTGGAGAATCGGTCCAATTCCGGATATAAGGAGTTCAACATTCTATTTATTTCAGGTAGAATTTTGGTCGGAAATGACAAACGCAGAGCCCCTTAGTATTGATATAATCATAATATTTCACAACTATATACTTTCATGATTGCAGTCAGAGTTATCTCATGAATTCCCATGGCAATACTACTAACTTCTTTGGTCATGGCCTCCATAATAGGGAGCAACTTGATTTTGCTTTCGGTTTTGAAGAAAACCAACTGCCGTTTCATCAACATTCATCTCAGCTATTTTATTTTCGAGAGCATGCTGATATTCAAAATCTACCGGTCTCCTCCTACATACGTTAAAATAAAAGAAGATATTTACTAGCTGGTCTTCTGTAAGACTGTCCGCTTTTTTAACGAGTCTATCTAGAGCACTTCAAAAATAAAATCTGCCACTTTCCCCAGCCTTAATTTGTACCAGGCATCGGCAAAGGCAAATAGTGTATCTATATCCCAACTGTTGAGCTTCCAACAACATAGGTCATCTAAACAACTCCAAATATCGTGGTAATTGGATGAGGTCAGTGCTACGCAAAAAGGATATCCGCGTATGCATTTTAGCAGCTCTAATAGTTCCTCGTCGGTGATTTTATCACAGTGGTCCATAAGACCGTCGACTAAACCATCGAACCTTGGATCAGAAAAGGCAATTTTGTGCGCTACACAAAACGGTTTCACTGTTTTAAAAGCTTTCACCATATCTGTAGCATTCGAGTTCCTCCAGTCCTTATTTAAGTAAGACGTAAACGTTGTCTCGTCAGTAATTTTCTGTTCACTACCAAGCGAGACATTGTCAACTGTCTGAATACCCCTTATAACTTGGAAAATAAAGTTGTTTTCTGTTTCGTAGTATGTTATTCCTCGAAAAGGGCTGCATAAGAGAGCATGTCTTCGATCACTAAATAATAGAGCCCGATATGTTTTGCGTGGCTGGAACTTGAACTTCCTTGTCGAATAGAATCTTGAAATAGAGGAATAGGGCTTACACGGGTGTAGTATGTTAGGAATTACTTGTTTAGCAAACATGCTTATTCAGCTCATTACATAAAAATAAATAAATAAAATAATAGCCTATAACCTTACATTTTTGCTTTACAAATAAGATAAGCTAAGGCCCAGTCCTCATCATAACAGCGACAGCGAGTAGCAGATACATTACATTGGTTGCAGAATTGTCCTGATTCGTCAGAGTTTTGTCACCGACAGTGCGAATTTTATGATTCCAATGATTGAAAAGTTGTTTTCTAAAGTGTCAGAAAATCCTTTGACAAGGGCAAAAATCCGTGCCCAGAATCACACTTTTTCTTCTTACCGAGAGGAGCGGTGCTACCAGCGCTTTCTCCGATCGAAGATGGTATCAGGTGTCTTGTTTTGCCCCGAATGTATATGGTATCAGGCGACTAGGGAAATTATATTCACCAGTAAATCAATAAAACAGAACCAAACAAACAAAATAATGAAATAGGTATGCAAATTGCCAGTTGAACACTGTCATGTATGTTTTGTTGTGGCAGATGATTCATCACCAACACCTAGAAATGATAAATGCAGATCTTGAATTTTCAGGGTTTGTTTTATCAATGACTCTGGAAAACTATAGGAGTTTTGAAAGTTGGAGAAATAAATTTCCAGATACCAACTAGCCTGATGCCGTGGATTCTTTGGACCGTTTTTGCAGGGTGTAAATTGGTAGTAATCCATGTTATTTATTGATCCTAACGAAGCTGAAAATTGAAGAATGCTTATGAGTGATCTCGATGACATATATTTCAGAGCAAAGGAGAAATAAACTGTTCTGCTGTAGCAAATTTAACTTCTTGGTTATTCCTCTTCTAGGTAATGGATAGAACGATTTCGCCCTCTGGTCTCAGTGGATACATTCGCACTAATCCAATCCAATTCATTGACTCTAATGGAGCTAAATCCACACTTCGGTCATCATCCTTGAAGGTATGTGGATGACTCTAGAGCCAATCAGAACAATGCCCTTAGGACTCTTGAAGACACGGCGACATGTTGAAAAAGGGCGCGGCGTCAGTCTACACATTTCGAATAAAACAAAGAGGACGATCATGAAAAGCTATGTAGCCCAATGCTGGGACTAAATTGACTCAGGAATAGGGCGTAAGACTGCCCCCCTCCTCCTTTCTCATCCGGACTTGGGACCGGCAATGGCGGAGTTACGAATGCCGGACAAAATTAAGCAGACAGTGAAATATGGGCGATTGGAAGCTGAAGCTAGAAGCATAAGAATATTTGAATTGAAGGATCTCGATGAGATTCATGTCAAAGTAGGGAGTGTTGTGTTGTACCGACTTTGGCTTTGGTCCCAGAGGGTAAACTCGCACTAGTCCAATTCATCGACTCTAATGAAGCTGATGACGAAAGGAACTGAAAATCGAAGAATATTTACAATGCAATTTACAATTCAGTCAAATTTCATGTGGGATGCAAAGCTATTGAGGTCTTTCACTAAGGCATCGAGTAAGCTGGACCTGAAAAATTAAGACGAATCATCTTAAATTTGAGACAAGCTTAGTGATAGTCAATAGAGATCTCTAATCAGTTTGCACGAAAATTGCTACCCGAACGCTCCACTCTTCATCTCTGTCAGCACGTCACTTCAGTCATCTTCCCCGTAGGTATGTGGGACGACTTTCGAGCCAATCGGAACCATGCCATTAGGACTCTTGAAGAAACGGCGACTTGAAAAAAGGCGGCGTCGGTTACGAATGCCGGACAAAATTAAGAAGACGGTGAAATATGGACGATAGGAAGCTGAAGCTAGAAGCATAAGAATATTTGAATTGAAGGATTTCGATGACATGAATGTCAAAGTAGGGAGTGTTGTGTTGTAGCGACTTTGGCTTTGGTCCCAGAGGGTAAACTCGCACTAGTCCAATTCATCGACTCTAATGAAGCTGATGACGAAAGGAAGCTGAAAATCGAAGAATATTTACAATGCCATTTACAATTTAGTCAAATTTCATGTGGGATGCAAAGCTTTGAGGTCTTTCACTAAGGCATCGAATAAGCTGGACCTGAAAAATGAAGAAGAATCATCTTAAATTTGAGACAAGCTTAGTGATAGTCAATAGAGATCTTAATCAGTTTGCACGAAAATTGTGACCCGAACGCTCCACTCTTCATCTCTGTCAGCACGTCACTTCAGTCATCTTCCCCGTAGGTATGTGGGACGACTTTCGAGCCAATCGGAACCATGCCATTAGGACTCTTGAAGAAACGGCGACTTGAAAAAGGGCGGCGTCGGTTACGAATGCCGGACAAAATTAAGAAGACAGTGAAATATGGGCGATAGGAAGCTGAAGCTAGAAGCATAAGAATATTTGAATTGAAGGATCTCGATGACATGAATGTCAAATTAGGGAGTGTTGTGTTGTAGCGACTTTGGCTTTGGTCCCAGAGGGTAAACTCGCACTAGTCCAATTCATCGACTCTAATGAAGCTGATGACGAAAGGAAGCTGAAAATCGAAGAATATTTACAATGCCATTTACAATTTAGTCAAATTTCATGTGGGATGCAAAGCTTTGAGGTCTTTCACTAAGGCATGGAGTAAGCTGGACCTGAAAAATGAAGAAGAATCGATCTTAAATTTGAGACAAGCTTAGTGTTAGTCAATAGAGATCTCTAATCAGTTTACACGAAAATTGTGACCCGAACGCTCCACTCTTCATCTCTGTCAGCACGTCACTTCAGTCATCTTCCCCGTAGGTATGTAGGACGACTTTCGAGCCAATCGGAACCATGCCATTAGAACTCTTGAAGAAACGGCGACTTGAAAAAGGGCGGCGTCGGTTACGAATGCCGGACAAAATTAAGAAGACAGTGAAATATGGGCGATAGGAAGCTGAAGCTAGAAGCACGGCACATATAGCAACCAGCAATATTACTCGACCTGTCAGGCGAAAAATTAAATTTGACCTTGCTAATGTCAGTTCGGTAGGAAAAGTCAGGACTGGATTTGAAATATGTACAAGTATGATTTTCCTTTAACAGAGCCGTATTATAAAATATCAAATATCAATGGGTTATGAAATATATGTATACCTTGTTGTATGAGCAGGAAATCTAAAGAAATTCTTGGAAGAATGTCTCTGGTTTGTACAAGTTCTTATTGCTTAAACACCATGGCTTTTTGCATTACACAATGTCATAAACAACGTTCGTCTCTCACCATGTCAATTATTTGACAAATACACGCCTATGGTTTCGATTTAACTCCAATAGCAATAAAATAAACCAGTCGTAAAAACACGACGCCGCTGGCGACAGTTTGATGGATTTCTTACCAAGGAATATCTTGCGCGCGGCCTTGCGCAGATGCAAAAAAAGAAGATGTGATATTGCTGGTTCTTATATGTGCCGTGCTAGAAGCATAAGAATATTTGAATTGAAGGATCTCGATGACATGCATGTCAAAGTAGGGAGTGTTGTGTTCTAGCGACTTTGGCTTTGCTCCCAGAGGGTAAACTCGCACTAGTACAATCCAATTCATCGACTCTAACGAAGCTGATGACGAAAAGAAGCTGAAAATCGAAGAATATTGTGGATATTTACAATTCAATTTACAACTGGGAAAACCTACACATCGCTTTACGAGAACTCCTTTGTCTGGCGCACTGCATCACTGTGGAACAACCTACAATTATTCAAGAACTGTGTCAATTAACATCTTCGCACACACACCGCTCGTCGAGCGCCATAGAATCTTCCTTTGGTGTGTGTGCCACTGCCATAAAAAAACGAAGGCTGGAATATATAAAAAGGTTAAATTGCAAGATGCGGAAAATCGCAAAAATCCAAAATTTTCAATATTTCGGCAATTTTACGAATCTCAATAAATAGCTTTGCTTTTTGAAATTAGTCTGGAGTTCAAAGTAGTGACCCTTATTTATTTAATTGCCTGAAATCTCATTGAAAATGGTTTGAAGAAATGGGTCATGATTGGAAAATGAGAACTTTTTTGGTGATCGGAGGCAGTGTTCGAGGAAGCAAAATTATACTTCAGGCATATCGATGCGTATAGCTTTTGTTGTAAATAAGTAAGAAGATCTATTTGCCCAAAATCTCATTTAGACGGGAAAATGAGCCAGGATCGAAGAATTTGGAAAATTTTCAAGCGATAAGCAGCAGTTTTATGAGTGATTTCGAAGAAACATTTTACTTCATAATATTCATATCTACGACATTATATTAATATCGCCTTGTTGAAGTGTTTTTGTTTGTTGATGCTTTATTAAAATACCATTGGCTGGCTCTTGCATTACCATAGTTTCGTCGAACAGGAAATAATTCCTCGAGATAAGTACGAAACCGAAATAACGGCATTTTATCTACCTTTCTCGCATTGTGTTTCTTAAATAAACTTTATAAGCGTAGTGGTAATGCATTATTTAAACATAGCAGCACGTAAGAACGTATTCTCGTTAAAAATAGCCGTTTTATGCTATTTTCTTTGTTGTTAATCGGATTAAAATGAGAAAATTCTAGTGCGAATCACGTACCGATCGTGCTTTCGAGTAGCCGGGGGATTCGGATTGGGGTCAGGTCAAAAATCGGAAGTTTTATATGGTTTCGTTTGGAGATGTAGGAGATTAAAATTACATTTTAAGTAATCCTAGTTAGATTTTTTTTCTATTTAAACAGCGTTGCCGTATTTTGTTCGATTACGAGGTTTTTTTGAGTTCTTAATTTTTCTTTAGTGCTGCGACAAAGCAAAAGCATTCCGAAAGTCGTCCATCCACCTCGCTCAACTGATCCGGATTAAATCGAACGTACGATCACTTATTTATTAGTCACCTTTTTTACGATTCGAATACACATTTAAATACCTCGTACTCAGTGCATGTGTTGATAAAATTAGTTTTCGGTTTATATTTTCTCGACATTTACGAGTTGGTTTTCCGTTCTGTTTATCTGAAAACCGGGCGAAATATACTCAGACTTTTGTTACTACATATCTGGGATTCAGGAATAATCGACTATTTATATACCGACGGTCACGTTTACACCGCAAGCATTTAATTGACGATTGTCAAAATAAATCAACTAATTAAGGCATAAATAACCGATCGAATTAACCGTTTTTTCGGGGGCAATACCGTGACAAAGACGTACGAGTAAAAAATTATCTGGTTAATTTTAAAGCACCTGCGGTATTTATTTAGTTTTACTTTATTAAGTAAAAATCAAATTGTTACATAACAACTTAACAAATTGATATTTATTGTTGCAATTTGTATTAAACTTACAAAAATTGAATATAATCAAATGATATTATTGTTAAATTACTGCGAGAAAAACCAACGGAATAAACACACCGCAGCAGATCAAATTTAAGGAAGCCACGCGGTGTAAACTAGGCCAATAATGCTGTTCCACATGTCGTGAGGATTTGTTTATTTGTATTGAATAATGGATTTTGTTGACACTTTAAAACGGGGCATTGTCGTACATGCATGTAAAGAGTAAATAAAATAAATAGCTTCACATATTTTGTTACAGGACTGATGGCAACGTTTCCCCAATATGGGGAAAACCACTTAACACTCTATCGCTATTGGGTAATGCATTGTCGCCAAATTGTTAAGCACTTTTGACACAAGTCATTCACAGTGTTGTCAGATCTTAAGATTTTCATCTATACAAAAATACATGCGCAGTTTGATGTTCTGCAGATACAACAAACTTGATTATGCCTATGACATAAATATTCAGCGGGAAGACAGAGGGGAAGACTGTTCCATGTGATATCTCGCATAGATCTCTAGTTCATTATTTTTCCACTATTTTGGCCATGCCACGCTTATGGGGCGATTTTAATAAAAAAGTTAAGAAGCCATTTTGGCCTCAAAATATTCAGACGAAACAGGTTTACTTGATTTTTTTGTTGATATCTCATAGATTTCTTGTCCACTATTTTTCCACTACTTCACTACAGGGTGTGAACAAAAAGTTCCTAAAGGGGGCGGTTAACGAATAAACCGAGTAAGGTTCTCGAAAATACATACAAGTGTACGTAATCCAAGAAAACTGAAACACGCTTTAGATATAAAATATTATAAAGTAAATTGTCGTTTTGTTTTACCAAAATATGATTTTGCAGTATAATAATATTTTGGAAAGTTAAAAATAAATTTTTCTCTAGCTCTAGCCTTTTTAAGCTGTATAATGGCAACAGCGCTTGGGGGCTTAGAAGTTCTCTGTTCCTAATGAATACATTCATCTTTGGCCGAAGTAAAGCATAATTTTATATCGTTT